>CALNHX010009521.1:0-48970 GCA_940337035.1 Agriotes lineatus | reverse complement strand
TTACCTATATTATTAGGTCAAGTGTATTTTTTGAAGGAAATATTTTAAAAGTCCTCGACGGCAATAAAACGTGCAACAAAGAAAGGAACAGGGTATTCTTCGTTTTCATGCAAATAATACATGTACCCGACAATAAACGGTGGGTACTTGCGGATTTCTTGCCTATGATTTGTTTACAACGGAGAAAGATTATTTAAAGCTGTCGCTTTCTTTGTTGCACGTTTTATTGCCGTCGAGGACTTTTAAAATATTTCCTTAAAAAAATACACTTGACTTCATAATATAGGTAAGTACCTACTTTCGAATTAAATTTCATACAATTGTTTTATTATGAAACACTTACCACTTCTGTTACATATGTATGTTTTAACTATTTCCCCTGTTTATTTTTTGCTTTTCCTCTTGCAATAATATAATTAAATTTTTCTTCTTTCTCGACTTTAAATTTCCAATCCAGAAAATCTGAACATTAAGAGAAATATAATATACCTACTTAGTTATTGTCACTCCCATCCGCATTATTAGCTCTAGGAACGGTAGTTCAATTTCATGGCCCTAAAATGCAGGATTACCCTGTGTTTGCATAATGCTCTTCGATGTTTATTGATATAAAAGAAAGAGTAGATGGTATTATTTGTAGTCTGACAGCCAGTGCATCGCATTAATCGTCGAACATGGATAATATTGAAAATACCGAAAAAGTCTTTATCAAAGAAGAAAGTTGTCAAGGTATCACCTATGTTAATAATTATTCCAAACTAGATATTAAAGAAGAAGACGTCGAGATAAAAGATGAAGATTATGCAGAACAAAGTTCTATGGACAACCTTTGTATGGAAGGCCGTGGAAAAAAGAAACCTTTTTCTTGTTCTTTTTGTAAATACAAGGCCCCATATAAGTTTCGGTTAGTTGAACATATGAGGTCCCACACGGGAGAGAAGCCTTTTTGTTGTTCTATATGCGAACACAGAACATCACGGAAAAATGATTTAGTTGTACTATGCAAGACAAAAAAAACTGGTACAGTTAATATGTTCTGCTGTGAATCTGACTGCGTTAATATGGTTACTATGGATACTCTACTATTAATTTGAAAGTGTTCGAAAACATTACTTATTTATCTGTCAGAATTTGAGTAGGTAGTACCTGAAAATATTGTATGTATGGCTCCCCATTTGAGAGAGACTGATAAAGCCCGAATTGTGACCTCATTGGAAAACGGATGCTCAATACGACAGATAGCGCAAGAGTTCCATGTGAGTAAAACTACAGTTCTTCATATAAAAAAAAGATGGACCGAAGAAAGGACACTAAGTAGGAAACAGGGATCTGGTAGACCAAAGGCTACTACAAGAGAAGATGATGAAGCACTTGTAAATTATCTTCGAGAACATCCGTTTGAAACAGCTATTCGAGCCAAATTGGAAACAAATTTTCCGGGAATGCATAGGACTGCTCTGCGCCGTCTGAAGTCCTCTGAATTAAACAATTATTCTGCAGCATCCAAATTCTTCCTAACAGAAATACATAGACAAAGGCGTCTTCAATTTGCACAGCAGTATATCGATATGGACGAAAATTTTTGGAACAACGTAATTTTTTCCGATGAAAAGACCTTCCAGTCGCATCATAATGGACGTGTTAAAATATATCGGCCCCAAAATACTAGATATTCCCAACAATATATGAAGGAAATTAAAAGAAGTGGGCGATTTTCAGTTAATATGTGGGCATGGATTAGTGTTCACGGTCCAGGTGTTTGCTGGGCCATAAATGAACGCTTTACTGGACAAGTCTATAGTACGTTGTTGGAAAATATCATGCTTCCATCAGTGACGCAGTTATTTCCGGAAAACTCTATTTTTCAGCAGGATAATTGTCCAGTGCATACATCACGCATTGTTTTGCAGTGGCTGGAAGACCATGGAATACGAACACTTCCTTGGCCAGCAAACAGCCCAGATCTTAATCCAATTGAAAATGTGTGGGCAATTATGGTAAGGAAATTATACGAAGTTAACGTTAGGGTACAGAATGCAGAAGATCTTGCTCAAGATATCCAAAACATTTGGGAAGAAATTAATCCAGAATATATACGAAATTTAATTCATTCCATGCCACGACGTCTTCAATGTGTAATAGCGCAAAATGGCGGTGCTACAAAATATTAATACGTTTTTATTATATTATTGTTTGTGTCTGATTGTTTGTAGTTAATGTAAATATAATCTTAATTGTGTGTAAAAATAAAGTTTGCATTTGAATTTCTAACTTAATTGTCAACTTGTGTAGCTGTCACTATGAATCAAAATTGATATAATAAATGCACGACCTGCTGCATTGTTTGACAAACGTCAAAGTGACATTTGTCACACAATTCAGCAGGCCATGAGTAAATGTAATTTTTTAAAGCCTCGTTTAAGCTAATCAAATTATGCTAAAATCCCTATTAAGAGTTGTACCAGTTTTTTTTTGTCTTGCATAGTACATATAAGGTCCCACACAGGAGAGAAGCCTTTCTCTTGTTCTGTGTGTGGCTACAAAACAACACAAAAAGGCCACTTAGTTACACATATCAGGTCTCACACAGGTGAGAAACCTTTGGCCTGTTCTATATGTAAATACAGAACAGCACATAGAAGTCATTTGGTTAACCATATGAGATCTCATACTGGAGAGAAACCTTATTCTTGTTCTGTATGTGAATATAAAACGTCACGAAGAAATTATATAGCTATACACATGAGGTGCCACACAGGAGATAAACCTTTTTTTTGTAACGTGTGCGAATACAAAGCATCGCTAAAAAGTGCTTTAGTTATACATATGAGATCTCATACAGAAAGGAATCCGTTTTCTTGTATTGTTTGTGAATACACAACGTCACAAAAAAATCATTTAATTACACATATGAGGTCTCATACAGGTGAGAGACCTTTTTCATGTACTGTTTGTGAATACACAGCATCACAAAGACATCACTTACTTAGACATATGACGTTACACACAGGTGACAAACCTCACGCGTGTTCTGTATGTGATTACAGAACAGCAAATAAAATTAATTTGGTTACACATATGAGGTCTCACACAGGAGAGAAACCTTTTTCTTGTACTGTGTGTGAATACAAAGCAACACGCAAAGATCACTTAGTTAGTCATATGAGGTTACACACAGGTGAAAAACCGTACTATTGTTCTGAATGTGAATACAGAACAGCAAGAAAAATTAATTTGGTTGTACATATGAGCGTTCATACAGGAGAGAAACCTTATTGTTGTGCTGTTTGTGATTACAAATCAGCAGATAAAAGGAATTTAATGAAACATACGAAATTACATACAGGAGAATAACATGTACTATAGGTTATTATTGTAGAACAACACAAAAATGTCTGCAAGTAAAAACAAATGTCAAAGCATTAGATACCCAAACATGTCGGTCAATCAAGCACCTTGTTGAAAAAAAGTGATTGCAGTAATGTGTTGGCAGCCTGTTTTTATAAATGTTTAACTCTTATTGAAGTTTGTATATTTTATAGTTTGTTTTTTATTCAAACTATAAAGAAATTGAAAAAAATAATAAATAGATTGATTAAGATTTTTCCATACTTTTCGTAAAGGCAAAAAAAATATGTGTCACTATTTAACATGCCACTCTGATTTTGAGCACCCATGTGTTCCTGTTGATTGTATTGATAAAATGAGGCAGTTTACATAAAAACTGATTAAGAAATTGAAATAAAAAACTAGAATTAAACCTTTTTGATCTCTCTTTTGTATAGATTTTATTGTGTGGTGGCTGCTAATGGAAAAATCTTCACTTAGACAAATTGTTTATTTATTTTTATAGAATAATGAATTTTCTAGTTCCTAGTGTAACATACTTCTCTGTCATATGCCTATATCATTGAAATGTATTTTATTGACTGTATCCATAGATTAGGAATATACTTGTAATAGTTATTTATGTATTAACGGCATAATCAATAGATTATAGCACGAGGGAATGTATAAAGCACGATGTGAAGCAGAGAGCTTTTAACTGCCCGAAAGCTATAATCGTGATTAGGCGCGTCGTACATACAACGTTTTATTTCATTTTGATTCTCAACATGAACAAAATTTAAGGATTCACTATTTTGACTACAAACTACTGTGTTATCGTTGTGCTGGTGCTGGTGCTGTGAATTTTTGGTGTGCTATGGTTTCTGTGCAGATTGTTGGTGTTGCTAACATTATTGGTGCTTGTTATACTGCTTAACAACTTTATAGGTGCTCACGTAACCTGAAAACTTTGACACCAAGCTTTCCTACCACAAAGATACGATGCAAAACAAAGGGCAACAACTAGGCTTAACCTGATAAATTCTGACATGTTGGAAAATGTTTTCAGGATATTTGCATTCATTTATTTTCTGCCCTTAATTTGTTAGTTATTTTTATTTCTTATTATCGATACGTTTATAAATTGTATTTCAGTTAGTATTTTAATTAAAAATCCCTATAGCATCCTGAACTTTAAATAAATTAAAACTAATTTTGGTGTCAATGCATAATTTAGAATTGATTATTTCCTTCATATCCATAATACTGCGTAATCACCATGGTTTCTGTCAGTTTGTTTGATTGTTTGTTTGTTTGTTAATGGACAAGGTCTAGGCATGCAGAGTACCAGGTACCTTAGACACCGACTGCTTCATATGGTCAAAGTCCTACTTAGAATTTTGCCGAGACTAAGGAGTTCCAACCCTAGCAAGGGATCTTTTACATGCTACACATCGTAGTAACATGGGACCCACGGCTTTACATCACTTCCGAATGATAGCATTCTGTAGAGGCTTTCATCTGCATTTTTAAATTTTTTAAAACCTTACCGGGACCGGGAGTCGTACTCGCGACCCTTAGATCAGCAGTCAGGATGCTTACCACTGAGCTACCGACCCCGGCCTTTTCTGTCAGTTTAATAATGACAAAAATTCAAACATCAACATTTTACCGCGGTTAAAAATGTGTCAAAATTTAATCGCTTGTGAATAATTTTAACATGATTTTTAAAGGTGCTTCACCAACTGAAATTTGTCTATTTATTCAAGAAATAATCACGCCGAGCATTCCGCGTGCAGCCTGAATAAATTTTGACGATTTTCTGTCTGAAAGTTTTGCTCTGAAGAAATATATCTCGTAAATTTTCCGCCCTTGATGAGCGGCAAATTTACGTGACAAATTTCTTATCAAAACATTCTGACAGAAAAAGTCAAAATTTAATCGGCTATTTTAATGCACTTGGGATATTACTGTTGATTAATTATCATCACTTTCTCACTGTCAACACATTACATTTGCTTTATTTTGTTTGTTGTGAGTAAAGAGAAGGCATGTAGAGTAATGGGTATCTCAGACACTAGATACCCCTAGAGTGCGGATTAAAAGGCATTTATTTGCGAATAAGAAACTTATAAGCTAATTAAGAAATATTATTTTGCATGTTCTTAAAAACATTAATCTGACGCCATGTTACAACTAAACCAAGAACAACCATAAGATGTTTTGTTTGTGAAAACAGTTTATAATTGAATATTTTTTGAAATTTTTTATAAAGGTTGATTTCAATAACTATTGATATAAATAAATTAGCTCTCGACGACTGCAGATGTTATGGCAGGCGTCTCTTTATAGCTTTTGTAGCAGCTAAAATAATATTTTTGTACTTATCTTTCAGGAAGTGTCAGGGCAGCATCGAGTAATTTGATTATAATGATTAAAATTCAAGATTTTTTCTTTCTTTTACAACAATTGATTAATATTAATGAAAACTAACTGTTTAGCTCAATGAGTAGGTGGCCGTATTCTAATTAAAATTCTTAAAATTGAATGTACAGCAACGGTGACTAACTTAAATTTTAAACAACTGTTGGAGTGGATCTACTAATTGCACTTGCACATATCTACACATTTACTGATTTAGGCTCATCGTTGGTACAGTGATCCATTATCACAATATCGCAGGTCGACTTCCAGAGCCTACTTATTCCAGTACTATAGCATTGCCTACTGCAATTACTTACCCGCTACAGTATATTGGTTTTTCTCTAACAATTATTCATTCTTTTTTGAGGTTGCCGTACAAATACCAGGGGCAGACAAAGTGCAACTTTAGACGTCCGAAAGCACATAGCCTCTCTCTATCCAAGACCGCTGGGCGTGGTGAAAAACCACAATCTCCTTGAGGTAATACTGTTATATAGACCAAAGCACTTGTTGGGCTAGCAGCATCTGGAATATTTCCCCAATTAATACCTTTGTGGTATTTGTACGTACCTACTTCAAAACCTCTATTTTTATCCGTTTTTTGTTGATAATTTTTGGTTGTTGCACAATGATATTGACAATCTGCGGAAGTATACTAAAAGCATTTTCTGTTTTTCAAAATTGTAAAAATATAACGAACCAGGGCTTCTCTTTTCACAGATTTCTCAAATTTTAAAAATGAAATATATTTGATTAAAAAACAGGAAAGTTTGTAAGTACAGATGGATCTCGCTTGTGCAATCAGTATTTCACAGAAGACCAATGACTAACTGTTTAATTTAGATTAAACAGATGTAAATTTCAGTCCAGATATACGAAATATCGTTCACAATTTAAAAGCCAGTGTTGTTTTGCAATCAAACGAGTTAAAGGCCAGAAAACTGCAAACCTGCAAATCGCGCAAATAAACGACCCACAATCTCGAGTTCAGCGCACAGACTTGCAAACGCATGCGGAACCATAACAGCTTACCGCCTGCTGACTTATTGTTTTGTAATATTAGAATCGTTCCACTAATCTACACTTTGCACTTTGAAATGTTAATTTAGTTCTAAGCAATTATGTTTTGTATAAAAGCCCGTCTATTTTTGTAATATAATCAATCGACATCTAATGTTTGATTCATTCGCAACGTTGCTGCCCTCTTCCAAGCCATAATTCATAAAACGTGAGGCTGCGTTTTAAAGGGTAGCAACACCATCATCCCTTTAAGTGACATTGACTAAATTGTCTTAATACATGAGTCTCATTCATGTGCTTAAAAATTAGGGATAAAGAACCAGTGCAATCAACAGAAACCCGATCCAGCCTCCAGGCATTTCTGTTCACTAACTGGTTTGTAGTGAAAAACTAACACCCGTATTCATAGTCGTTAGCCAGCGGCTCGCCGGCGAGTCGCCGGAGTTTCGTTATGAATAGTATGTTGGCGTCACTGTACGTCTATGTCAAATTCGAGGTTATCAGGTTAGGTTTTCCGTCAGTTTTGACAGAAATTGACACAAAATCTAACCTGCTAACCTCGAATTTGACATAGACGTACAGTGCCGCCAACATACTATTCATAACGAAACTCCGGCGACTCGCCGGCGAGCCGCTGGCGAACGACTATGAATACGGCTGTAAGACTCGACTTCCATATTATTTGGCTATAATTTCGACAAAAATTCCAAAATAAAATTATTGAAACGTTTCAGGAGTTAAAAAAATGTAGTTAAAAAGGATAGTAACAATATCGATGAGCTTCAAAAGATTCTAAAAAGGTATGAAGACCTTTTACAATAGTGACTAGACGTGAAACGAAAAGAAGTGATAGAAGACCACAGCGACGATGTATAGATCATGTGAGGCAAATTTTTGGCCGCAACTGGTTTTACAAATCTCAAGATAGACATCAATAGAAAATATAAGGAGGGGCCTAAGTCCGGGACTGGAACCAAAGGGCTAAAAAAGTAGATGAATATCTACTCTCAATAATGTTTCAGAAGAAGAATAGTATTTTGAAACAATGCATGATTTTAAGCAATACTCAAGCAAGGGAAAGGACACACAAAAATAAACAAGATGAGGAGGTGCAAGCTCTTTTTTGACACTTCGGCACAGGGTTGAGATGGAGTAGTTTTTGTCATGCTGTATTTGGGACACTCCAAAAACGAGACGGGAGCGTATTATTGCGAAACCTAGATGGCAAAAATCGGTTTAAAATTGAGTGAGCGATTTATCAATACCTACGGTTAGCAGAGAGTACCTATGAATGGGGCACAACAAACGCGTCTTGTAGCTTTGGAAGTAAAACTATGACTTCTAAAAATTGCAAATTCAAACCTCACTAAAACTACCTACTTAGGCAACCTAAATAAACAACGACGTTCAAAATTGCCGAAATCACAGTAACATCCAGCGTAAATGAGAAGTAACGCATTCGTAACACTTTTTTTTAATGTAGATGTTATATTAGTTTTTTCCAGTCATTAGGGAGTAGTCTACCATGCACGCATTACTAAAGACAGTTCATAGTGACTGTAGAAAAACATTAAGGGCTGCTTTTATTAGTTCCATAGTATTTATTTTGCCTACAATTATTGTCTCTGGGAACATCTTCCAATTCTGGGTTATATGCAATACCGTTTCTGGTAGATATTCGATTCGATCTTTCGTTAGCAATTCTTGCTAATGCGTTTTCTAGATATCCATGGTGCTAAAGGTAATTCATCATTTATCTATGTTTTGTATTGTTACACCTTTGTAGCTTTCCACTAATGATTTACTTGTGTGATTCTTCTGCAGTTATTTTTATTACGGTGTAATTTTCTTGTCCGAAATAATTTTTTGCTTCTGCTACAGCTAGACTTCAGCCCAATTCACATTATAATGTGAAAATGTATTTCTTATGAAAGCTTATGCATTTTAGCCGGGAAGGGGGGGGGGGGGCATTCACACTAGGAGGTCACCTGCTTGGCAAGCGACGGTGCTTGCACGCGTGTTTTCTTTCGAACAATATTTGCCGAGCACGTGTCGAGTCCGAGCAGCTTGAGATTGTTAAAACAACAGTTGTCACACAATAGAAATGCTGACTTGGCAAGACTGCGTCCCGCGGAAAAAACCAGGGCACGTGGCCTGATGATCGGGGTAAGTCGTTTTAAGTGTCTTCGTACCATGTATTTTGGGCATTTTCTATAGACCCAGGTTTGGAGCCCCATTTTAATACCCTGCGTCGTTTCGAAAGGTTTTTGCTGACTCACATTGCGGGAAATGACCGTGAACCTGCTTGGCTCTGAAGACTTCTGCCGAACCCAGCCTTTTATGTGCTATTTGGAGCATAACCTTCAACGCTCTGTGTAAGCATTCGAGAGGACACAAATTGTAATTCTCTGTGATGCCTTGATACATTTAGTTAAAAGATTCGTTTACGCTTTTTTCGCTTTTTAATTAATATGAGTACTTAAAGAACTACACGTCGTCTCCATTGAGGTAGTCACTTGATTTTGGAAGTTTCAGCCGACGACGGATCAATTTAAGCTAACAAATTTTAAAAATAGTAACAAGCTTGCTATAAGAAAGCCTACAAACACATAACAATTATTCCCTGACTATGCTTTATAACGGGCAATTACAATCTTCCAATGATTTTTCCAGAAAAGCACCTTCCTTTGTTGGGAAAACTTTCCAGTTTAGAAAAAAGGGCAATAATTGTCATATAATTGGTCCGGATACCCAACTACCATACACATATAAACAAATATTTATTATATACAGTTTTTAAATGTCTATAGAAATTTAAAACTGTCAGTTACCGTATTTCACTGCTTGTACTCAAGTTTATTAAACTCCGTAGAATAGGCATTACGCACGCCAGTAGAGCAAATGCAAATATAAAATCAAGTTTGACAGTTACGAAAATAAACTCTTGTAACTAGTAAATTAAAATAACGATTTCGTGTTGTAACTAGTGTTTTAACTAAGCGTTGTTTATAACACAATAATAAATCCATTCCAAATATTTCTTATTAAAAAATAGTGTTTTAGATTATTTGTTTCAGTATAAAATGTAATGGGGTTGATTTATTAATCAGAGTAATTAGATTTTATTTCCTACTTCTGTTACAGGTACGATAGTTTAAAATGGTTCTTTGTTTAGGTGATTAATGCTTTCCAATCTTGGTAATCCTGCATTTTAGGGCCATGAAATTGAACTACCGCTCCTAGAGCTAATAATGCAGGTGGGAGTGACAATAACTAAGTAGGTATATTATATTCCTCTTAAAGTTCAGATTTTCTGGATTGGAAATTTAAAGTCGAGAAAGAAGAAACATGTATATAATTATATTATTGCAAGAGGATATGCAAAAAATAAACAGGGGAAATAGTTAAAACATACATGTGTAACAGAAGTGGTAAGTGTTTCATAATAAAACAATTGTATGAAATTTAATTCGAAAGTAGTTACTTACCTATATTATTGCACTGTATTTTTTGAAGGAAAAATTTTGTGGCGTTATATTTTTCGCAACATTGGATACGCTTGCTTCAACAAAGTCTTTCTTATCCTCCTGTCCTGTATTTAACAATGCTGCTCCAGTTTTTAACAAAGAATTTAACTGTATAAGTACCGCATCACTTTTATTATCACATATAATCTCATAAGAGCATCAATTCTTTCCGGAAATTTTTTTGAGTGCGGTCCAACAACGTCGTATTAATTTGCCCGAGCGGGACGCAAGGGCAAATTAGGACGTTGTTGGAATGCACGAAAATAATTTCCGGATATGAATTAATAGCCCGGTCGACAGGTACATAATGAGGGGGGTTAGCTGGACACAATTCCCAAGTTAATGAAATTTTGGGATATGGTTTGGGGATGGTATTGGGTGTGGAATCTGAGTTTTCGACCTCGAGGGCCCTTTGCTAACTTGGGGAGGGCCGAAAAACCACGACATTTTCGGACTTTTTTCGGTTTTTTGCTTATATCTTCTGAACCATGCGTTTTTCGAGAAAAATACCCTTATAGAAAATCGTAGAGCATGATATTTCCTTCAATTTTGATTGGTGAAAATTATTTGTTGACCTAATACTTACCGAGATACAGCAGTTGAAAGATGGAACAAATTTCTCAAAATGCAAAAAAAATAGAAAAATACAGGTTTTTGCCTATTATTTTTCAACGTATCTATGTATACTATACATAGCTACTTATTATTCTTTATTTTAAACTAGCTGACCCGACAGACGTTGTCCTGTACAAATTTCAATAAATTTGTGATCGTTTTCTGAATTTGTGAAGAGATATTGGCAATGTGTAAACAAAGTAAAAAGGAGAAAAAAAAAAGTATTTCTTAGTGATAATTGCATCTATTAACGATTGTGGCTATGGATATTCAATTTAAAGAAGGGTTAATTCAGAAGTACGCTAATGGAAAATTCGTTTGGTTTGTAGCATTGCGAGTTCTGCGACCTAAATTGCTCCGTGTGATTAGCGGCATTGCAATGCAATTAAATTGTGTCAATTCAATTCAATTCAATTATTTGGTTTGCGACACAATGTGCGATGCGAAGAAACACAATTTGGACAACTGATTCACTTTGTTGTAACTGTATAACCGTTTGTCACTTCAAAACTCACCGTATTTCGTAGGTAAATCTGTAAATTTGTTTGAGATCAAACGACGAAACTTGTATATTATGTATATTATTTCGGCCTAGTTGCTGGATGATGATGTTATCGGTGAAACGTAGATTGGTTAGGATTTTTTTGGTAGTTCTGTTTATGAATTGTTCAATGGTGTCAATTCCTAGTTCATGGTGGATTTGATCATTTCGAACAAAACCGAAAAAAGTCCGACAATTTCGAGGTTTTTCGGTCCTCCCCGAGTTAGTACAGGGTCCTCGAGGTCGAAAACTCAGATTCCACAACCCATACTATCCCCAAACAATATCTCAAAATTTACAGATTTACCTACGAAATACGGTGAGTTTTGAAGTGACAAACGGTTATACAGTTACAACAAAGTGAATCAGTTGTCCAAATTGTGTTTCTTCGCATCGCACATTGTGTCGCAAACCAAATAATTGAATTGAATTGAATTGACACAATTTAATTGCATTGCAATGCCGCTAATCACACGGAGCAATTTAGGTCGCAGAACTCGCAATGCTACAAACCAAACGAATTTTCCATTAGCGTACTTCTGAATTAACCTTTCCTTAAATTGAATATCCATAGCCACAATCGTTAATAGATGCAATTATCACTAAGAAATACTTTTTTTTCTCCTTTTTACTTTGTTTACACATTGCCAATATCTCTTCACAAATTCAGAAAACGATCACAAATTTATTGAAATTTGTACAGAACAACGTCTGTCAGGTCAGCTAGTTTAAAATAAAGAATAATAAGTAGCTCTGTATAGTATACATAGATACGTTGAAAAATATGAGGCAAAAACCAGTATTTTTCTACTTTTTTTGCATTTTGAGAAATTTGTTCCATCTTTCAACTGCTGTATCTCGGTAAGTATTAGGTCAACAAATAATTTTCACCAATCAAAATTGAAGGAAATATCATGCTCTACAACTTTCTATAAGGGTGTTTTTCTCGAAAAATGCATGGTTCAGAAGATATAAGCAAAAAACCGAAAAAAGTCCGAAAATGTCGAGGTTTTTCGGCCCTCCCCGAGTTAGCACAGGGTCCTCGAGGTCGCAAACTCAGATTCCACACCCAATACCATCCCCAAACAATATGACAAAATTTCATTAACTTGGGAATTGTGTCCAGGTAGAAAGTACCTGCCGACCGGACTATAATGCTCGAATGCCGATTCGGTAAGAAAATCGTAACGCCACAAACCCTCACAGTTAGGTTGGTCTACCTACAAAAAATTTCCAAGAATTTTTTTTATTGTCTTGGTTACGGCTCGTGAACTAATTTTTCTATTGGTCATTAATGAGTGTCGTTCGATTTAAATCAAAATATCAAAAATATCTATTTACCTTATTATTAATAAATATTTGTTATAGGTAGTAGAAAAAAATTTAAAAGTCCTCGACGGCAATAAAACGTGCAACAAAGAAAGCGACAGCTTTAAATCATCTTTCTCCGTTGTAAACAAATCATAGGCAAGAAATCCGCAAGTACCCACCGTTTATTGTCGGGTACATGAATTATTTGCATGAAAACGAAGAATATCCTGTTCCTTTTTTTGTTGCACGTTTTATTGCCGTCGAGGACTTTCAAAATTTTTCCTTCAAAAAATACACTGCAATAATATAGGTAAGTACCTACTTTCGAATTAAATTTCATACAATTGTTTTATTATGAAACACTTACCACTTCTGTTACACATGTATGTTTTAACTATTTCCCCTGTTTATTTTTTGCATATCCTCTTGCAATAATATAATTACATTTTTCTTCTTTCTCGACTTTAAATTTCCAATCCAGAAAATCTGAACATTAAGAGGAATATAATATACCTACTTAGTTATTGTCACTCCCACCTGCATTATTAGCTCTAGGAGCGGTAGTTCAATTTCATGGCCCTAAAATGCAGGATTACCCCAATCTTAACTGTTAGCCAAGACAAAGTAGGTGGTGGTATTTGTAATTTGACAGCAACTGCGTCACATAAATCGTAGAACATGGATTGTATTGAAAATACCGAAAAAGTCTCTATCAAAGAAGAAAGACCTCAAGGTATTGACAATGGTAGTAATTATTACAAGCTGGATATTAAAGAAGAAGACGACATTGTGATAAAAGATGAGGATTATGGTACGGACAAAAACGATATAAGCCTTTATATGGAAGGTGTTGGAGAAAAGGAATATTATGTCTGTTCTATTTGTGAATATAGAATACAAGAAAAAAGAAAATTTATTAGGCATGTGAAATCTCACACAATCTCTTATAATTGTGCAATTTGTGAATTCAAAACAGCTAAGAAATATAATTTGAGGAAGCACCTAAAAACTCATGCGGAAGAAAAATCTTATGTATGTTCTGTGTGTGAATATAAAGCAGCACAAAAAAGTAGTTTAGTTATACATATGAGGGCTCACACAGGTCAGAGACCTTTTTCCTGTGCTGTATGTGAATACAAAGCAACACGAAAAGGGCATTTAGTTGGTCATATGAGGTCTCATACAGGAGAGAAGCCTTTTACATGTGATGTGTGTAAATACAAAGCATCACAAAAAAGTCACTTAGTTAGCCATGTGCGCTCTCACACTGGAGAGAAACCGCATTCTTGTTCTGTATGTGAATACCAATCATCACGAAAAAGTGATTTAGTTACACATATGAGAACTCACACAGGAGAGAAACCATTTTCTTGTACTGTGTGTGAATATAAATCATCACGAAAACGTGATTTAGTTACACATATGAACTCTCACTCAGAGGAAAAACCATTTTGTTGTTCTGTATGCAAATTCAGAACTGCAATAAAACGTAACTTTGTTAACCATACGAAATATCATACTGGAGAACAACCTTATTCCTGTTTGGTATGTGATCATAAAACATCACGAAAACGTGATTTAGTGACACATATGAGATCTCACACAGGAGAGAAACCTTTTTCTTGTGCTGTGTGTGAATACAAAGCAACACAAAAAGTGCATTTAGTTAGTCATATGAGATCACATACTTGTGAAAAACCTTACTCTTGTTCTGCTTGCAAATACAGAACAGCAAATAAATTTAATTTGATTACACATATGCGGTCTCACACAGGAGAGAAACCTTATTGTTGTTCTGTTTGTAATTACAAAACAGCAAACAAAGGTAATTTAATTAGACATACGAAATCTCATGCAGGAAAGTAACATACTATAGTTTGTACTAGGTACTGCATCGAAAAGCATTCGGCATCGTTTTGCGGCAGAAAACACCCACTTTTCAGTACTAGTACATTTTACTTTTCAGCAGTTATAATCATACAAAAACTAGCGCTGTGTTTTCATTGGTCAAAATTAAAATATACATGCCATTTTTTGGTGTGATCATAACCTCTTTGACTTTTCCCGATCTCAATTAAACTGTCATTTTTTAATTAAAACAAAAACCTTTCCAAAGTAGTAGAACAAAAAGTTATGTATGTGACTAGTACAAAAGCGGACTTTTTATTTCGTACTTCTATCATAAATATATATTATTATTACAGAACAACCCATTAATATTTACTTATGTATTAAGGGAATAATCAATAGATTAAAGCAAGTGGGCCATCATTTCGTGAGGGTTATAACCAGGGCTGTAGAATCGGAGTCGGGAGTCAGACTTGAGGAGTAGGAACTTTTTGGGTGGAGTTGGAGTCGGAGCCGGAGTCCATATAAATTACCCGACTTTGACTCCCACTTTAAAATTATTTTTTTTAATAAAAACACCAAACGCTAACAAACTATTTGAACGACTCTAGTACTGACTATTTGAAGACAAACTCAGGGTTAATAAAAACCGATTTTTCTTTATTTATGTTAGTTTATGAAAATGTACGTGCACTATAATATGTTAATTCTTAGATCCACGAGTGTGTAGAGTGTGTTCTAGAATCAGTGTGATCACCGTTTGTGAATTTAAATTCCTACCAAACTATTTAAAAAATGCCGACTTTGTCCTTTTACAGCGTAGTAGACGGATTTCTATATCTTACCAATAACTGTTTTATGTGATTAACAATAAAACAAGCATAGTATGTTTATTAGTATCACGTTTAATTTCTAACTTTTATAGTGCACCTTATTTTTATGTTTTAACTGTTTCAACATGTACCTATTTTAAGTTTCAGCATTTTGTTATATTGTTACTATTCATGTTGGTTTTGTTTAATGGGCAATACTTAAAGGGCACTTCTTTTGTGTATTTGTTTTGTTGATTTGGCAAAATATAAAAAAAAATATTACTTAAATCAATGATTTTGATAATTAAATTACTCCATTAAATTCATTATTTTAATCAAATCATTTAAATCTGCTCAACCCTGGTCAGACCTCAGACTCTTTGAATTTCCTATGACTCAGTAAACTTGTATTGTGTAGGCAGGTAGTAAATGACCCCTTAAGAAAATAATCTACTAAGGAATCTAGTTAGTACTGTTAGTTTAGTAGGCAGGTAAGAAACTTTCTTGTTATAACAATGGCATTTGCACGTTTATGGAATTTTGCCATGAAATGTATTTTTCTTAAAGGAAATTTTATCCTTTCCCTCATTTGTAAACCTCTCTGTGTATTTTTACTTGAAATCAGTACGTTGCTGGAAACCGTGAATGCAATATTTGTAAATATGAAATTTATTATAATCAACCACATTCCGCAAAACTTGTGAAATTCGCCATGAGCCGGAAATGTTTATCAGGTAGATGAAAAGGAATGAAAAGGAGAGGAGGGGGTTATCAATATTCTAGTACGACCGGAGTCGGAGACGGGAGTTGGAGTCGGATTCAAACTACTAAATTATCAGGAGTCGGAGTCGGATTTTTTGTTACCGACTCCACAGCCCTGGTTATAACGGCGATTAGTATGTACATTGTAAAAGTTTTTATTTTATTTTGGTTATCAAAGGACAAAATTCAGGGATTCACTATTCTAGCTACAGACAACGTCATCATTGTGCTGGCACTGTCAATTTTTGGTTTGCTATGGTGTCTATGCAGATTGTTGGTGTTGCTATTCTACATTGTTGATGTTTGCTACTTATACTGCTTAACACTTTTATAGGCCATGGGGCCATAGAAGTCGTATTGTACCCGCTATAGAGGGCTAAACAAGATTATGATTACAAAATGAAATAAAATAGTTTTACTTATATGTATGTGTTATATGTATATGTCATATGATACAGGCATACTCCAGAGTTGGGTAATCTTCAGTTCCAAACTGCTGCCATAACTCAAAATTGTCTGGAAGTCGAAGCAAATTATAATGCATTATACAAGATGTAGTGTCTTGTTGCTAGAGAGCGGTAATATGTAGCAATCACCACAATTCCATACAATTGTAATTTAAAATGTTTGAAAGTTTGAAACGACAAGCTGAAGAGCAGTAATTCGGGGTATGACTGTATTGATTATATCGGTATTATTATTAATATTAAATAAAAATATATATTAAATCCTTTTAATCGCTCTTTTGTATAATTTTTATTGTGTGATGGCTGTTAATGAATAATTTATACCTAGACAATTTTGTTAATTCCTTTCTGAGCAAAAGAGATTTTCTACTTTCGGGTGTAACATACTTCTCTATCATATACGTTTCTATATCAGGAAAATATATTATTGAACTTATATCTCTACAGTAGGAACGCACTTGTAAAGTATATAAATATATAAATTCTATATAGTTTGTCGTGTGTTTCCAACTACTATAAATTTTTGGTCTTAAAATATTTTTCTAACTTAAAAAGAATAATTTTTGGTTTTTTGATTTCGTTTATTATTTCAAAACGTTCACTAGTATGATTACGAATTTTGTCAGATTGGATTAGTTAGTGTAAATAATACTTGTTTTACTTGCAACAAATAGGCTTAGGTTTCGCACGGTGTAGGTTGGACAACGTTTGAAGTATTTTTCCAATCTCGATATTTTGCTTTTCTACTTTCAGTTTTTATTTAAATTTTATTTATTACCAATAGAGTAAAGTCGACAAATATGGAATACTTTTTTTAAAATACAATTATGTCCAAAGGCAAGAAGATATTAACATTAATTAAAACGCAAAACATTTCTGAAGGTTTGTATTATTACACAGAGAAACAAAACCCATATTGGAAAAACCAAAATAGATATAATTTTGTAACTAAAAAATAAATCTTTTATTCGTAAAAAAATGTCACGAATATGGAATACTAATAAAAATCTTAATATTATGTAAAGTATTACAGAGACAGTCATTCTATTTGCAGAAATCACAAATGTGCACCCTTATTTCATAACTTCTGCATTTTAGGTGGCACCAGGATCCATATGACTGGCATTTGATCCATTGCTTTTAATTTTTCTTGCTTTCTAGAAACTTCCCATTACAAAACATACATTCCGGGTTCTCTATATTGCTAGGAGTTACCTCCTGAGTTTAATCATTGTAGAGCGAATCATGAGAATCTTCAGCTGTCTCAAACGCTTCATCAGAAGAAGTGCTTCTAGATGGTGGTGAAACGCGTGTTTTTCTCTGACTAGTAGAAGGTGTGGCTAGATCCAAACTAGACACGACAGGTACTTTTGAAATTGACGTTTTTGTAAGTATTTGTTTCTTCACATGCGTTTTCTCAGCTGCCTCTGAGGCTTTAAGCTCAGTTTTATATGGCAATGCTGTTATAATGTTGGCCTTGGCAGCTTTTCTACCCCTAGTAAAAGTTTTTTTCTCAGCTCAGGAATCGGAGCAATCATAGAGGGTTTCACCAAGCTTGCCGCTTCTTCTGCTGCTGAAGAGTTCTCTTCTTAGGGTTCTTCCATTTCAGAGGCAATAAAATCAGAATTGCGAAATATATTTGGATTCATCAGGAAAATGTCTATTGTTTTAAAGCCGTTTACATCAATTTAACCTCGCTGAACTCTTAAATAAGCTTTACCAAATATTTCCATAATATCGTATGGGGTAGCTGGTCGTGCATTTTGACGTATCTAAATTCGCAACACATTATAATGAGCCTTGAATGTACTCATAAAACTTTTGTCTACAGGCTGAAGTTTCTGTGTAGAATGGGGTGGTACAAACACAATAGTTACATGATTGTCTCTGACTTTGTTAATAACGTCAAGGTTGTGAAAATTCTTGTGTAAATTTTGTCGTTTTTTCAAAATGATCGAACCACTTCGATAAAATAATGGCCTGAATCCATCCCGAAGGACGAGTTAAACACAGTTCCTGGGGGAGCATCCTTTGTTAATTGAACACTTAAAATGTTACACACGAATATGACTACAGATGATACGAATTTTTTCGCGGCACTCATACAGAAAACAACTGCAGTTAAACAGCCTCTCTCTGCAGATGTTAGGGCACCAATTTGCCTCTTGCCTTTTAAAGAAAAGACTTGGGGAATCTTTGAAAGCACAAGAAATATGCCACTTTTGTCTATATTATACAGTCGGTAACAGTAGATGCAGGTAAGGGCACTGACTATAATACCCTTTGTGGTTTTATTTTGCGGTTGTAGAAGGAAGAGCAGGCACTTCAACTAATTTGCCAAGTTTGTACATCATGATGAGTAGCTTCTGGAATAAAAATTATTCCCCCATTTGGATCTCCATAGGGGAATGTGTTTAGTGATTGCCCTGTTAAAACTAAAAACAAAATCTTTTATGAAGAAAAATGAAGATTGCTACATATGATGTATGTATAAGGGCTGCTTCATTTTGTAAAGCTATAGGTGGCAAGTTTAAGACATATTGTGGGTACTTATTCTTAGCTAAATATCCAAAAGCCGTATTCCATAAATGGCTGTCTTAAGAAAAGTCAGATTTTCACGTTTCGACCCTTCCAATTAACATAAAAAGTTAATTTTTTTAAATGAGTTAGTCCTTTAACGATAATCTTTTTCTTTCCTTGTACGATCCATAACTCTTCAACAATCAAACACGTCGGTGTCACCAAAAGTGCAGGTCACGAATTAAATATCGACAACGATTTATTTATATCCTTTCTTTTAGAAAGCCAGATGATAAGTGACAGGTATTTATTATAAATTGTCAGAAAATGCGTCGTCCACAGGTATCTTAAAAACAATTACCTACCTTTGAGCTTACAAGCCTCCATTGAATTTTACCAATTAATGTTAAGTAGATTTTATGCACGTTTGTAGATCACTTGCAAAGTATTTTCAATTTTGACAGTTATTTTGGAACATAGAAATGGACAGTAGATAACTATGTAATAAATAGAAAGAATTCCGTGTGATGACCAGGTAATAACTCAGTATTGTTAATAACGGAGTAATAAATCAATTCCAAAAATTTGTTATAAAAAACAGTGATATAGGTTATTTTTGAAGTATAAAAAATAATTAGGTTAATTTGACAAAAAGGGTAATTAATTGAATTTTGCACTTCTGTTGCAGATACGATCATTCAAAATGGTTTTGGTTACTGCTAGACAAGAAAGAGTAGATGGTAAAATACTTGTAATTCAACAGCAACTGCTTCGCATAAATCGTAGACCATGTATGGCATTAAAAATACAGGACTGGCCTCTATCAAAGAAGAAAGTCTTTTCTGTATCAGCGATATTAGTAATTGTATCAAACAAGATATTAAAGAAGATGACGTCGAGATAAAAGATGAAGATTATGCAGAACAACGTCCTACGGACAGAAATACTGTGAGCCTTAGCATGGAAGATTGTGGAGAAAATGGAACAAATGTTTGTTCTGTTTGTGAATGTAGTATACAAGAAAAACAAAATTTTATTAGGCATATGAAATCCCACACAATCTCTTATAGTTGTTCATTTTGTAAATTCAAAACAGCAGAGAAAAATAATTTAAGGAAGCACTTAAAAACTGATACAGGAGAAAAATCGTATGTTTGTTCCATTTGTGAATACAAAACAACACAAAAAAGTAATTTAGTTACACATATGAGGTCTCACACAGGAGAGAAACCGTTTTGTTGTTCTGTATGCGCATTCAGAACATCAAATAAATATAATTTAGTTAGACATATGAGTTCTCATACAGGAGATAAACCGCATTCTTGTTCTGTATGTGATTATAAAACATCACGAAAAAGTGATTTAGTAATACATATAAGGTCTCACACAGGAGAGAAACCGTTTTCTTGTACTGTATGTGAATACACAGCATCACAAAAAAGATATTTAGTTATACATTTGAGCTCTCACACAGGTGAGAAGCCATTTTCTTGTTTTGTGTGTGAATACAAGACAACTCAAAAAGGTAACTTAGTTACGCATATGAGGTCTCACACAGGAGAGAAACCTTTTCATTGTATTGTATGCCAATTCAAAGCAGGAAGTAAAATAAATTGGTTCGACATATGAGCTCTCATACTGGCGAAAAACCTTATTGTTGTTTTGTATGTGGTTATAAAACATCACGAAGAAGTGATTTAGTTACACATTTAAGATCTCACACAGGAGAAAAACCTTTTGCCTGTAGTGTTTGTGAATACACAGCATCGCAAAAAAGTCATTTAGTTAAACATCTGAGTTCTCATAATGGAAAAAAACCTTTTTCTTGTTCTGTTTGTGAATATAAAACAACTGGAAGAGGTGATTTAGTTATACATATGAGATCTCACACAGGGGAGAAGCCTTTTTGTTGTATTGTATGCGAATACAGGACAGCAGACAAACGCAGTTTGGTTAGACATATGAACTCTCATACTGCAGAAACACCTTATTCTTGTTCTGTATGTGAATACAAAACATCACGAAAAAGCTATTTAGTTACACATTTGAGGTCTCACACAGGAGAGAAACCTTTTTCTTGTTCAGTGTGTGAATACAAAGCAACACGAAAAGATTGTTTAGTTAGACATATGAGCTCTCACACAGGAGAGAAACCTTTTTCTTGTACTGTGTGTGCATACACAGCAACACGAAAAGAACACTTAGTTAGACATATGAGCTCTCACACAGGAACGAAATCTTAGTGTTGTGCTTTTTGCGAATACAAAACAGCAGACAAAAAGTAAATTAATTAGACATGCAAAATCTCCTACAGGAAAATAACATTTATTGTTTATTAATACTTAATAACCCATTAAAATAGTTCTGCTTGTCCAAGTATTTGTAAATATAAAATCGCAAACGTGATTCTGACATTACAGTTAACCATATTTTTATAATACATTTTTGTTATTAAAAAATAATTAAAATTTTATGCAATGTAAGATATTTAAAACTAATTTTATTACTCTTAAGTCATATGATACAGGCATACGCTAGAGTTATGTCACCTTTAGTTCCAGACTGATACAGTAACTCAGTCTGCAAGTTACAACAGATTATAATGCATTATACAAGGAAACGGAGTGTCCTACTGCTAAAGAGCTTTGGTACATACCTAACCAAGTACCACTATTTTATCAAATTGTAGTAATATAAAATGTTTATAGGTTTGAAATTACAGAAATCGGAGAACATTAACTCGGGGTATGACTGTATTGTTTAAATTGGGGTAGTTTACTTAGAAGTTAAGATAAAAGATCATCTCTCTTTTATATAGTTTTTATTGTGTGTTGGCTGTTAATAGATAATTTGTACATAGACATTTTCGTTAATTTTTTTCTTAGAATAAGAAATTTTCTAGTTCCTAATATTACATACTTCTCTTTCATATATCTATATAATGAAATGTATTTTTTTTAAATCGTCTGTAGTTTGTTCATTACTGAATCTTTTTGGATCGGGAAAGTAAACTTTATCATCTGACTCAATACTCAGCATCGTACACTGTGAGCATTGTGGAGACTTAATAAATTGCGATGTCGCAAAATAAATCATACCGTCATATTAATTTTGTGAAGGTGCACAACTTAATTTGAGTATGCCTCCTTCGTTAAAATGTGATTTGTGCGTCCAGCCCTTAAGTGGAAGGGCTCCTGGACTGCAGTGCATGGGAAAGTGTTCAGCAGCCTTTCATGTTAAGTGTATAAATATGGATCTGAAGGAATTAGACGAAATTGCGGCTAAAGATAAAGTGTGGGATTGTAAACACTGCAAAAGGTCTAAATGGAACTCACTTATCGTTTTACCCGACGAACAACCATCGAGGCCTTTTCCGACAATAGATACGTCCTCCAACCTTTCTGATATCTCTGTTGTTGCACTTGTAAAAGAACTCAGGTTTGATATATCCGAGTTGAAAGAATCGGTTAGATTCACTTGCAACAAATTCACGGACTTTGAAGCCTTTCTACGTACGCAACGTATGTGAAAAAATGAAACTGATTGGCGCTTTACAGTAGGAAAATGCGGACCTGAGAAATCAAGTCTTTACTTTAAGTTCCCGTATGCAAGAGTTTGAGCAATTCTCCCGTTTGAATAATGTGGAGATAGTAAATGTCCCGGAAAGATCTGATGAAAACGTCCTCAATATTGTTGAAAAAGCT
This sequence comes from Agriotes lineatus, assembly GCA_940337035.1. Taxonomy (NCBI): domain Eukaryota; kingdom Metazoa; phylum Arthropoda; class Insecta; order Coleoptera; family Elateridae; genus Agriotes; species Agriotes lineatus. The sequence goes on along the minus strand of CALNHX010009521.1, from coordinate 26,092 downwards.
GGACAACTCATTGGTTGTAGTATCCTAAGAACTTATATTGATGCTATGCACCGTGTTGCCGTACAGTTGTCTGTCAAAGGGCGCTCGCGCAAGATTATCGTGTAGCCTGACGGGCTAATTCAATTTAATTTAAATGCTACAATCCCCAGTCTGAAACTGGTGTCCCAAGGTTAGCTCAGAATGCCAAGATCCAGGTGATAAACTCAGTTAGTAACGTAGGAATGAAACACAGACCAACAATTTACCATTCTATAATAATCTTTAACTAAATACATCAAATTAAATTGTATTAAATATGTGAAATAACAAAATGTAACGACATTTATAAAAATTAATTGATTCCTCTAACGAGGTGTTTCGCTCGCTGGTAATCAGGCGGTGGTACTCTATTACGGGACAGCTTGTATATACATTAGTTCCTTTGTCGCGTAGGCATCGCGCCGGTCCTAAACAGATAATTTGACAGATTAGCGGGTCGCCATGTAATGGCGGACAATAACAATACACTTGATCTTGAAATTGTTAAATAAACGAGACCGTGGTCAATATCAAACTAAATTGTGTGCATACCTAGTGCGTCTGGTGTTTTAACGGTGGAGCTCCAGTTGTTTAGTTGGCGGACGACGAATTTAATTTGTTTTACTTGCCAGCTGTTTTGCTGCTCCAGGTGAGTGGATTTCGATTAACTATGCGCTGTCTCTCGCTGGCGAAGGTGGCCGCTAGGTTACCCTAGCTTTACGAGTGCGTGTTTATGGGCGGCGGCCTCTGGCTCGTTCGACGGGAACTCCTGGTGCTCGTTCCTCGGCTTCGGAGATGCTAAGTTACTCCAGACGTAATTAACAGGCCTAATTACGTCTGTGTCGCTGTCCTGGCCTCGTGAAATTTGCTTCACGGACGGAGTCGTCGCCGGCGAGCACTACTTGACCTCCTGGGTGCCCAAACTCTGGTGGGCGTCGTCGGCGAGTTCGGAAAAACTCTACTTGTAACTAGGTGTTTGACGTCGTCGTCATCGGGCCTGAGGCGGCTCTCTAGGTCGCTGGATGCTCGGGGAATGACGCCGAAAAGTCCTAAAGACAATCCAAGCCTTCAGGAGCTCGTTGGAGAGTCTAGACGACAATCCTAACGTCTCGAAGCTGGGGGGAACGGCGTTGAAGAGTCCAGGCGACTATCCTAACGTCCGGGAGCTAGGGGAAACGACGTTGAAGAGTCTAGGCGACAATTCTAACGTCCGGGGGTTTAGGTAACTGGTCGGGATTCTCTCGAATAGTCCGGGGACTCTCCTGAGAGCGTAAGCAAGGCGGGAGGACTCGGAATATTCTAGGAAATTCTGTCTTGTTGCGGTTTCGATTTCTCCTTTTATACCTGGTGCGGGCGTAATCAGAGGTTCGTATCAGGTCGCTGGAGCGGGGATTCGTGGTCTAGGTGCGCAGTAGTGTTGATGCGATCGTTTGCGGTGACGTCACGTCGTACTCTCGGCGCGGTGTTCCGGTACCTAATGTGGTGCAAGCCCAGGGGGAACGCGCAAATTAATTTTGAATTTATACAATCGCGTTCGCGCTGGGCGAAACGTTACAATCGTCAAATTTGTGTCTCGACTTAGGAAAGATTCTTTCATCGCTGCGGCTAAAGCTAAGAAACCTATGTCACCTGATGCAATCATCCCCGATTTAAATAGGCCACCACCTAAGGTCTACATCAACGAAATTTGACGTCCTTTAACAAACATCTTATGAAACGTGCTAAGGAAGCTGCAAGATTGAAATCGTACAAATACGTCTTTATTAGAAATTGCAAAATTCATGTTAGGAAGGATGACGGAGCCTGCGTCAAAGTTGTCTCCTCTGAATCTGAAGTGGCTAATATGTAACCGGCAACGGATTTATGTATTGTAATTTAATATTTGTTGTTACTTTTTCACCTCTCACTATGGAGCGAAAACTTTATAAGAACAGTCACAGGTTACTGACTAAAACAAAAGACTTGTTACTTAATTCATCGGAACAAGAATTTGATACTTTTATGTTGTGTGATACGTGGCTAAACGACAATATTAATGACGGTGAACTTTTCTGTGATCTTTTTACTTTCTTTAGAAGAGACAGATCTCCCCTAACTTCCAACAAACTTGATGGTGGTGAGGTACTAATCGCTATCAGCAACTTCATCTCTTCCTACATCTTTTTCGAACAACGAACAACCGGACTGGAATTCGAATTCTGAAGACATCTGGGTTACCCTGCAATCTACCTCGAGTATGTATGTTAATAAAAATCATCTGTGCTGTGCGAAGGTATATCCCCCCTAATCTTAATAGCGCCTTAGCGAACTTCACCAAAAATTTAAATAATCTTATGAGTGGTTGTCTATCCCCCATGGTTTAATTTAAATGTCATCCATCAGGGCTATTCAATTAAAACATTCTAGCCGCATGAAGTATAAAAAGTCGAAAACACTTATCGATTTAAATATGTACAAAAGTTACAGAAAGTATACTAAAGTCTTAATTAAGGACGCTCACAGCCAATATACTTCTAAATAGGAAACTTGTATTGTTATCCATCCTAAAAAGTTCTGGAGTTACATTTCTAATAAGACTCGCAACCGCAGTTTACCATCTTTATTCAAATATAATGACAAAGTAGCCGTCAATGGGTCTGTGAACTATTTTCTGAATACTTCAGATCTGTGTACTCAATGCCTAGTTTAACGGTATGCCTAACTCTAGAGCCTTCTACTAATGCTACGTTACACTACTGTGCTATCGAAAAATCCTCTATCGTAAATCATTTAACTAATATTGACGTAGCTAAAAGCGCTAGTCCTGATGACATCCCTGGAATTGTTTTGAAATGCTGTGCAATATCACTTGCTGAACCCTTATCAATATTATATAATAAGTCCCTATCTACAGGGTGTTTTTCGGACGACTGGAAAAAGGCCTATGTTGCTCCTGTTTTTAAAAAAGGTAACAAAAGTCTTAGTGAAAGTATCAATATCCAAACTTAGCATAATCAGCAAATTTTTGAAAAATTTATTTATGAAATACTATTCTCTCATGTCAAAACATGGATTGTACAGTCGTGTGCAATAATCCGTTGTACAGAGACTATTATAAGTTTATTGGTAGTTGTGTTTTTCATCAACAAAGGCTTACACTGTATCATTAACTAGGTAGACCTGGATGTAAACTTTCAAAGTATTTGTATATACAACCTTTCTTAACTTTGTGTAATGAATTCATATTCAAAAAGCACACATTCTGTACAATACTTTAATGAATACGCCTGTACCTGAGCAGCATGGTTTTTTTGAAGGTCGTTCGTTGAACACACAACTTGATTATATTCGCAGAATACGTACTGGGTGGTATGGACAATGGCCATCAGGTGGAAACTGTGTACACCGACTTCAGCAAGGCTTTTGATACCATTGACCACGTTATTCTTATGTCCAAACTTGCCGGAGCCGGTGTGCATAGAAACTTACTGCGGTGGCTTGAGTCCTATTTAACCAACAGATTGCAGATTGTTGTAGTGAACGGGTATTCAACAAATTACAGCGCTGTTACTTCTGGTGTGCCACAGGGTACTCATCTGGGACCTCTGCTGTTTAATATTTTTATAAATGACATCTGCAATTGCTTCAACCACTCCAAATTTCTAATTTACGCAGACGAATTGTAAAGATTTGCAAAAAATTTCAACCATAAAAACCCTATACTTTACATTTGTCCGCAGTCATCTTGATTTTGCTAGCAAGATATGGGCTTCACAATACCTAACGTATATCAACAGAATAGAGAACGTACAATAGTATATTTCTGTATAAGGGATGTAAGTAAGATTTACACTACCGAGGACCGTTTGATGCCTGAGTGAGCGAAGCGAACCAGGGTAGCAAGTTGCGAGGTAGTGTAAATCTTTCTACATCCTGTGTAAAGTACATAATATTTTTCACTACCAATATTTCCTTATGTAAAATAAATGTTAATAGCGTAAAATTATTACATTTTCTAAATTACAGTAGTCTTTTTGGCGAGTTTGGGTCATTGTTACAATGCTTTGACGTTTTGTTTGACAGTTATACACGCACTGTGAAAAATGCGTGAATACGATTGCGAGTGCTGTTTTGTGAGCTTTGTGCTTGTATTCTGATTAAAAATGGATAATAGTACGAGCGATAATGGTTTTCTCCATGTTAATCAAATGGCCGTCACTTATAGTCAATGCGGGATATAATAGCCCAGTCAATAAAGGTAAAAAATACCCTTTGTCGCAACTAATTAGGGGAAAGCTGAATTTTTGCAGGGTGTTAGTATACAAGATAAACAATAAAAAACGACTAAGTCCCGACCCCCACCCCTCTTGCTTCCCCCCAAACTCCCTCCCAAACATCGCAAGAGCAGTACTTTGGTTAAATACTCATAGCTCGAAAACTAGTAAAGTTACAGACGTGATTATTTTTTAAAATTACTCTTAACAATATGGCGAACAAATTATGTAATATATACTTTCTATGTAGATAGCTTAGTTTTACCGTAATACTTATAAACATACAAAAAAAGGCCACTGCTATACCCAAAAACTAACTTTAACCAATTATATCATTTTATCCTTACATTGTGGAAAGAAACGTTTTTGACAAAACTTATAGTTAATTTAATTAGCTTTAATATGATGGGTCTAGTCAAGCTATTTGATGACATAGTTGCTTTATAGAGAGCGATTAAACAGTAGCGGACACCGCGCCGCCGGCGCGGCGCCGCTTCTAGCAGTGCCGCGCCCATGCGTCGGACTGCACGTTGTATACAGTCCTCAGTACGTAGCTTGTTGAATACTGTTTCTCTTCGATAATAGTAGGCCGTGTCTGCTTAGTTTACGTTTAACCCTTGCATTATGCGATTCGTTGGGATTTTGTGTTTCGTTATAAAGTTGTATTTTGTGTACAGAAATACTGTTGTGTTGTGCCAGGTGTAGTGAAATGCTAATATTTGTGCTATTGTTATGAATTTTTGAACGAGATAAGCAAGCTGGAAGGAAACTCTTAAAACTGGTAAAAACTTTTCAAGTCTGAATTCAACCAATTTACATTAATTCATGTAGGTCCACTCTTCAGTTACTTATAATGACTGATTTGAACAATATATGTGTTATATGTAATCAGGAAGTCAAAGATGACGGGGTAACTGTCACTAAGGGTATAAATACTTTAATCAAGTCCAGTATTGAGAGAAAGGACGAAATCCATAAATTACTTGCTAATGTCGATTTAATAAAAGTACATTCTACATGTAGGCAAAATTATACCAGACCTAGCAACATTAAAGCAGCATTAAAAGCGCAAAATGTAGAACCTTCTACATCGCAGCACTTTCTCAGAAAATTAGACAACACATTTGATTTCAAGCATGATTGTTTGTTATGTGGAGAACGTGCGGTTTTTGACGCTAAACTTCCATATAAATACCGAACCAAAATTCACGAGGTTTCAACTGTTGAAATAAAGCAAATGCTCCTCAATGCTTGTGATGTTAGGAGTGATGATTGGGCCTGTAAAGTTAAGTCTAGGCTTTTAGATGTAATTGATTTAGTTGCCGCTGAAGCCCGTTACCATGGGCAATGTTATAAGAACTTTTGTAAACCTAAAAGTAGTGAACAAAATGTAGGACGGCCATTATCAGCAAAGTCTACAGATCAATTTAACCTGCTTGCCAATTACCTTGAGAACGACAATGAGTGCCAGTATTCACTGAAAGAGTTACGAGAGATTGTAATTAAATTAAGTGATTCTGATATAGACTATACTGATTATTATCTTAAGTCAAAACTTGTAGATTTTTTCAAAGATAGGCTAGTTGTGCATAATTTATCTGGAAATAAAAGTATTTTTCCTACGACTGCTTCTAAAATCAAGCTTTCCGCCTTGTTGACGTACGTCAAAAATTGATTGTTTTGAATCAGTTCATCGCGGCAGCCGTCATACGTAAGTATATAATCGTGAATCGTAATACATAGCAACATACATAAATTTTATATAAGCTTTCATGATTATATACCTAAGTCGGCTAGTGATCAGCTATTTGAAAACGTCAAAGTTGACAGCTGTCACTGTGAATTTGATTTAAACCTTTTTTTGCGATTTAAAGGTACTTGTGCTTTATTTTGTGTATTGTCGGTGTTTAAGTGTCAAGAAAAATAAGAAATGGGCGATAAAATATCCAATTCTGATGTAAAAATTTGCACGTTGCTGGAAATTTTAGAAATGGCAAAAAACACCAGTTTAAACTTATTTTCGAAAATTTTACAGTCGTAGGAAAAATTTTGTATGCAACACGAGCGAAAAATGCATTAGGCGTTCATTCGAGTTTTTTCGGACCTCGCTTCGCTCGGCCCGAAACTTTCGAACTCACGCCTAATGCATAATTTTTCGCTCTAGGTACATAAATAACTATTATGTATGTCACATACTAGTCACAAAGTTTTAGATTCTTGGTACAAAAACAGAGAAACCAGTACTGAAGAAGAACGCTAAAGAATTATTAAAACAGCAGCAGAAATTGTTAGAGAAGACATCCAAAAAATGAATTACGACTGTGGAAAATATTCAAGTGAAAAGGAAGTACCATATCAAATGATTTGATTCCTAAAACATTGGCACTATTTACGTCTACAGTGACCAAAAAACGAACTGAAAACTCGAGCTCTGACAGTAGAAAACGTGCTGTGATTAACCATTCAATAATTTCCGCTGTATGACCAAGGTCCTTCCTATCGTCAATACAAACTTTTTTGTCTCTATATTTAAATAGAATGTATGGGTCAAAACATTTGATTGAGGTACTTTCTGCGCTGGGAGTATGTTCCTCATACTATGAAAGTGACAGATACATAAGGTCTTTAATTACGCATGGCCCCCCAGTCATAGAATCTGATTCCTTTACACAATACGTTTTTGACAACGCTGACGTTAACGTAAGATCGTTAGATGGCTTGAACACATTTCATGCGATGGGAGGAATTGCGTGTATCACTCCATCGTCACATGTCTCTATCACCTCAGAAGTACCTAGATTAGTTGACGGATCGTTTAAGGTTGCAGAAGAAATCCGTAAATGGTCGTATGTTAAGCGAAAAACCAGTGGCTTAGCTCGTATTGTTATGGAAGACTTTTCAGGTGCCATATCGTTGAGAAAAATAACTGCAAACACAGTATCCTTTATTCATCCACTTAATCTCTTATGGGTCAGCGGATGTAACACTCAACCAGACTGGAATGGTTTTATGAGTGTCTCAACTAGAAAATTAAATGGCCAGGACACTTCGCACATCATGGCTATTCCTTTTATAGACATTGATCCAAATAACCCATCATCAGTGTATACAGCATTGTGTTTTGCAGCTGAACAGTGTAGTAAGAACAAGGAAACATGCATTGTGACCTTTGACCAGCCACTATACTTAAAAGCAATAGAAATCATTGCTGGCTCTGAAGATCAATCTGATTTGTCAAGGATTGTTGTAAGGTTGGGAGGTTTCCATTTGCTTATGTCGTACTTGGGATGCATTGGTCGTATAATGGAAGGTAGTGGAATAGAGTCATTGTGGGATACTGTCTACGGTAAGGCAACGGTGAAACACATGCTTACCGGACATGCCTTTGCTAGAGCTGTGAGAGCATACATATTAACCTATGCTGCTATTGTTGAAAAAGTGACAGAAGATGAAGAGGTACGTGTAAGTGTGTTTTGTAACGAGGTTCAAACAGTTTATGACCAACTTTCTCACTGTGATATTACTCAAGCAACTGCGTGTGATGACAAATTCGTTCAACCAGCCTTAGCAAAGCTGACAGACCTCATCAATGTAAAGAAGTCTGAGAGTAGAATATCAAAGCTTTGGCTAAATCTAATTCAGAAAATCGACCTAATGTTAAATTTTATTCTAGCAGAGAGAACGGGGAACTGGAAATTGCACCTAGACACTATCACTGATATGCTTCCTTACTTTCATGCTGCAGGACACATTCCTTATGCAAAATCTGCTCAGATGTATGTCCAAGAAATGAAGAAACTCAAATCAAAGCTGACTGAGACAGAGTACGATCTCTTTGTGACGAAAGGTCTCTTCACTATTAGAAGGGAAGATGAGTCCTGGTCTGGAAATTGGAGTGACATGTGTATAGAGCAGTCATTGATGAAATCGTTAAAATCAATAGGAGGTCTAACTCACGGCCGAGGAATAACTGAGAGCACCTTAAATAAATGGGTACTAGGAGCTCCTTCATTCTTACGGATAAGTGAAGCCTTTAGACGTTTTCTTGGATTAAACTATAATACCCACGAGCAGCATGTAGAATTGAGAGAAAGCCGCAAAGCAAGAGACTTACAGGATTTGTCAAAGTTCAAAGACTGGTTAAGTCAGAACAATCTTTTTGATTGCGGCACTAGTAAATTAATATCACTTTCAACTGGGCTGGTATGCGACTCCTCTGTCAATTGCGATGAAGCATACGAAGTTGGCTTGGAAGCAATGAAAAATATGGTGGGAAAATCGTTCAGTGAAATACAGTTACACAGGAAGGATATGGTTAGAACACAGGCGAGTTTTAAGTCTATCAAAGTTAGGTCTAAAGAGGTTACAATAAACTCCCAGCAAATATTCAATAGAATCCTATGCATCTGTGATAGCCCTGTTAAGTTGAAATCTTATTTTGAGTTCGAATTAGCGTCCCACCCTCCCTCATTATTTGACGAGACGTTACTACGAAAAGGTACGAAAGCATCGTTTATGAAGGTATTTGAACGTGGAATTGTTAAAGAAAACTTCAAGGCAAATGAAGCTGTTTTTGTGATAGATGGCGGATATTTGTTACACGCAGTGGTTTGGGGAAAAACAGTACTTTTAAAGAAACTGTAGGATCCTATTTAAGCTATGTAATTCGTAGAAACGGAAATAGAGTGACAGTGGTATTCGATGGGTATTCCAACTCTCCAACTACGAAATGGCAAGAACAGGAGAGAAGAGCATTAAAGAAATTTTCTCACACAATTTTGTTTGATTAAATACAGTTTGCACAACACAACAAGCAGATTTCTTAGCAAACCCTCAGAACAAAAAGAGGTTAATAGAAGCAGTTACAACAAGGTGTGCTGTTGAAGGTATAAATGTTGTTGTTGCGGAAGATGACGCCGACACTGTCATTGTCGGTCAGGCAATTAAATATGTGCAAACTGTTAATAGCACTGTTGTAGTGGGAACTGATACAGATCTCTTGGTTTTACTTGTGGCATTAGCTCCCCAACATGACGGCAAACTTTTCTACTTAAAGCCATCTTCAGTGTTCAAAGTATACTCTGTAGATTTTCTTATTCATCAACATGTTGAGCAGCGAACTTCACTGCTTTTTGCGCATTCTATAACTGGTTGCGACACGACATCTTCTTTCTATGGGCTAGGAAAGTTAAAAGCAGCTGACTGAATACGTAAATCAACTGAATCTAAAGCTCAGGCTGAGCTTTTTACAAAGCAAGACATTGACAAAGAAACTCTTCTGGAAAGCGGAGAACAGTTCATTCTAAGTATCTACAACTTATCGAAGTTCAAAACTCTCAATGAAGCCAGATATTTTAAGTTCAAGCAACTAACCGCAAAAATGTCGCTCAAGTCAAACTTTGATTTGGCAAAACTTCCACCTACTTCAGACGCTGCTCATCAGCATCTTTTGAGGGTTTACCACCAGATTCAAGCTTGGTTAGGTTTTAAACTTCCAGCAGAAGAGTGGGGTTGGCAGTACACATCAAATAATAGACTGATACCTAAGCCCATGACCAATCCCCCTGTTCCAAGTGAACTTCTACTGTTAATATCTTGCAACTGTAAGACATTGTGTGTTACAAACTGTAGCTGCCGAAAAGCCGGGTTTGATTGCACATCTATGTGTGGACACTGCAGTGGAATACATTGTAATTATATTTCGGACCAAACCGATGACATGTTGGCAACCGATCCTTTGTAAACGACTTAAAAAGAAAATTAGTAAACATATTATTCGTTGTGCAGGAAATAAGAAGCTATAAAAATACTATACTAGTTTTGATGTATAAAAAATACTATCTTGCATTTATTGTACCGCAAAACTAAGATTTTTAAACTAAACAACAGAGCCTAGACAGTGAAATTTTATTATTTATCAGTGATACAAGTGAACTAAATCTTTATTTTCTTATGGAAACTTGAAGTGACAATTATTATATTGCTGCTCTAAATAACTCAAGACTACGGATACGAGTACACAAATACGAGATACTAGTACGGTGCCCCTCAGCTGCGAGTGTCAACGGCGGCAGCGGCACTGCTAGGAACGGCGCGGGGGCGGCGCGGCGCGGTACCAGATACTGTTTCATCGCTCTCTATGAAGTCATAATTTTAACGGTAAGCAATGTGAGATACATCATTTTAAAGCTAATTAAATTATCTATAAGTTTTGTCAAGACGTTTCTTCCCACAGTGTAAGGATAAAAAGATATAATTGGTTAAAGTAAGTTTTTGTAATTAGCAGAGGCATTTTTTTGTATGTTTATAAGTATTACGGTAAAACTAAGCTATCTACATAGAAAGTATATATTACATAATTTGTTTGCCATATTGTTAGGAGTAATTTTAAAAAATAATCACGTCTGTAACTTTATTAGTTCTCGAGCTGTGAGTATTTAACCAAAGTACTGCTCTTGCGATATTTGGAAGGGGGAGGGGGGAAAAGCAAGAGGGGTGGGAGTCGGGACTTTGACATTCTTTACTGTCTACTTTGTATACTAACACCCTGCAAAAATTCAGCTTTCCCCTAATTAGTTGCGACACGAAACCTTCATTGACTGGGCTATAAGTAATACACTTCTCTAGAGAAGTAAGTACATTGTCATGGAAACCGTAACAATCTTTGTAAATGTTTCCTACATCCCTCAAATCAGACAGCGTAAAGATCACTTCCAAGGAAGGTAGTGAAAAAAATTAATTTCTGAGGCGTGTTGCTTTGAAATTTCCGGGTAGCATATGTTTGCTTATTCCTCTCAGCCAGCGCCGTGAACTACTCCATCTATTCACACTACACAAGCTGGTCAATAATAATATTGATTGTACCAAACTCCTGAATCTACTTGGTATACCCATTTCCGTTCACTCAACAAGAAGCAGTAATCTGTTTAGTTTAACATTTTGTAACGCCAACTCTGCGGCTAACTCTTCACTCATGCGTTTTGTAAAATATTACAATCTATATACTTTGCAATAAAAATCCGAATATAGATGTTTTTCAAAATTTATTTTTAAGGTTTAAAAATCTTTGTCTCAGTTTGATTTAATTGCGCTACTTCGCTTAACCTCTGTTTATTTTTTAACATAGTTCTTACTTTGCGGTGTTTTTTAGATTAATTATTATCTGTAAAGTAGCTGTAATTGGTCTTTTTGACTGTTATTACCCCATTTAAATACTAAATAAATAAATAAATACAGTAAAAGCCAGACCACTATGATAATATATTTTTGACAGAAAAATAACTTATGTCACTTTCGACTTTTTACAGAAAAATAAGCTAATATATCAGAAAATTTTGTCATTTTTGATAGAAATTAAGTTATTAACATTAATGTGACTATTCATCTTAGAAACAACAAAAACAGAACGTATTTCATTTTCATTGTAAATATTAGCCATCATAATTTAAATTTATATATGCGATTTCAGAAAAACCTGTACAATACACCTCAGAGAAGTGTCTTTACATGACTCGATGGCTGAAGTACGCGGCTGCAAGCGGCCTCGTACTTTATATTCCAGACATTTCAGCTCTGCAACGTTGAGCTGCAATGATGAATTTAAGAACCGGAATTTTGACAGATGTATTAAATATAATAGAGGTATATGGAAGAACAACAAATAACTTGCAGCAACTTACAGTTCTTTCATATGATGAAGTAAAAATGTCTTCAACATACGAATACGACCAGAACACGGCGAAATAGTAGGTCCACATATTTATATGCAAGTAGTTTTGACAATAGGCCTTTTTGACAAATGGAAACAACCAATTTCTATCAGCTTTAATATCAGAATGACAAAGACTTTATTGGAAAGGCTCGTAACTAATTTCGACGAAATTAATTTACAATTCTATAGCTTGTGTATCGGACTGTGGAGATGGACTTTGGAAAGAACTGAATATTAATATTAATAAAACATATTTTTTTCATCCTGCTATAAACAATAAAGTGTATTTTTTTGCAGATATGCTGCAGCTACTAAAATTGATTAGAAATTGGTTTATAGACACTGGCCTTATTTTGGATGATAGTAAAATAATGAATAGAAAACCGGCTGAACTGTTAATAGCATGTGTGTTTTTACGCTGGCTTTTCACTGCTCTTGAACACTGGAACACTTACCCTTAATCGTTGCACCCGAAAATAAGAAGCAATGCATGATTTCGAATATATTTAATGGATCAAACAAATGTACAACATAAAAATACAGGTTCGCACCTAAGCCGCTGTGCTGTCGTGTGCAAGGGCGGAAGTGTTCTGCTTTGCGCTTCTTCGCTTAACGTGCGCCTAACCCTCTGGTACAAAACTACTTAAGTCATGTGCCGCTTCTTCCACCAAGCGCGTGGCGCCAAATTTGAATTTATGCATAGGCATAAACATACACCCCCCGTTGAAAGGGCGACTTTCAACGTAAAACACATACGAATAGGTAATAATCAATTAATGTTACAATAAAAATGAACATCTTAATCTAGCTATTTACAACAATTTAATTAATACTATTCTACCTTATGCTAAACTAACGCTAAACGTCACTGATTGGAAGTGCGCAAGTTTTTGAAACGGTACGTTTTATGCTGCCCTTGGCAGTTTTTATTGTTGCGACGCGCACGACACCATCTGCAACTGCGTGCACTGCCACTACACGTCGCAAGACCCAGTTTAGAGGGGATGTGTTGTCGTCTTTGACGACCACCAATGCTCCTGGCTGAAGATCGGGTGCTCGAAGTCTCCACTTAGAGCGTTGCTGCAGCTCCGATATGTATCTTTTACACCATCGTGCCCAAAAGTTTTGCACGATTTGTTGAAGCCTTTGGAAGAGCGAAAGGCGATTCTTAGGCAGCTGCCTTATATCGTTGTCCGGTATGGCTACAAGCGACCTTCCAACCAAAAAGTTTTTTTTTTGTTTATTAACACCTATGGTGCTTACACTATTAAAACTGGTCTGCAAGACCAACCATTAATTTACGTCGGATAAATCTTAAAACTAAATACTTATCAACTAGAGTCCATCCAATGATGTGCTGTAGATTTTCCTGACTATTATTTGCACTCTCACACTCGCGCACTATGCTCTGCTCTTACACAGTCTCTTTACACGAGCTCGAAGGGTTTGGTCCTCTTCAGTCTACGGACGATATTATGTCTGTCCAGCAGCTGAAGAGCTTCAATGTTTTCATGAAGGTGTAGTCTGGCCTCATGTTTGCCAGCATACCTTTTGATCTCTTCCTTGACCATAGGAATGTTTAGATCTCGGTGTAAATCAGCGTTGCGTATATACCAAGGCGCATCTACTATGTTGCGTAGTACCTTGTTCTGGAAAGTCTGTATGCTTTTTATATTGCTGTCTTTGGTGCAACCCCATAGTTGTATACCGTATAGCCATACTGGTTTTAGAATCTGATTGTAGATTAGGATCTTATTATGTATTGACAGCTTGGATTTTCTCCCAATTAGCCAATAGAGTTGTCCGTATTTTAGTCTTAGTTCGCTTACTTTCTTCTTCACATGTTCCTTCCACCTAAGTTTGGCATCTAGTGTCATGCCTAGGTACTTAGCATTGTTCGCGTAGGGCACGATGGTACCATTTATATCTAAAGATGGTGGAGCGTTTAATCTTCTATTTGTAAAGTTAATGTGAGTAGATTTGAGCTCATTCAGCTTAATTCTCCATTGTTTAGTCCAGTCAAGTATTGTATTGCTGGCTGCTTGTAGTCTCTCAACGGCTAAGTCTTGGTCGGTGTCATCTGCAAACGTAGCAACTGTGGTTTCTTCCAAATTTGGCATATCGCAAGTATATAGTAGATACAGGATAGGCCCCAGCACGCTGCCTTGAGGCACTCCCGCCTTTATCTCTTTTAGTTCCGAGTATTCATCTTCTTGTTTGATCCTGAAGAGTCTGTCTGAGATGTAGGATGTTAGTATTTTTACATATTGTTTTGGGAGTATTTTGTTAAGTTTATGTATCAAACCTTCGTGCCACACCTTGTCGAAGGCCTGGGCCACATCTAGGAATACTGCAGAACAGATTCGCTTTTCTTCCAGTGCGCATTCGATTACATCCGTAATACGGTGCACCTGATCTATTGTTGAATGTTTTGGTCTGAAGCCAAATTGATAGTTTGGTATCAAGTTATCATTTTCTATGAATGGTTTGAGTCTTTTGAGAAGCAGTTTTTCGAATAATTTCGACACAATTGGCAACAGGGAGATAGGCCTGTAGGACTTAACATCGTTAGGCGGCTTACCTGGGTTAGGTAGCATAATCACTTCTGCAACCTTCCAGCTAGCAGGAACATATTGGAGCCTTAGGGCTGCGTTGAAGAGGTAAGTGAGCATGACTATGCCTTTTCTAGGCAGCTGCTTCAAGATTTCTCCAGTGATCAAATCGTATCCTGGCGCTTTCTTTAAATTTAGGTTTATTTTTATTTCCTTAGCTACCTCATTTGGAGTGACCGGGGTGATATTTTCTGTTCTAAGATTAACAAAAGTGGTCAGAGTATTATTAGCTTGTGTTTCGTTAGGTGTGAAAATGTCTGCCAAATGCTCGGCGAACAAGTCCGCTTTTTGTTTGTTGTTTTTGGCCCACGGGCCATTTTCTTTTTTAATTGGTGGTATTGATGATATAGGTCTTTTGATTTTCTTGGTAGCTCTCCAAAGGGAATAGTCAGTTTCTTCATTCGCCGTTAGTTTTCCCAGGTACGAATTGATGGTGTCTTCTTTTAGCTTTTGTATCTCTCTTTTAAGTTGTTGTGTTTTATTGTTAAGAATGGTTTTGTCTAAAGGATCTCGTGATTGTTGCCATTTTCTTCTAGCTCTTCTTTTTTCCTCGACTATTTCTCTGATGTCTATTGGGTAATTTACACCTTTGGCTTTGTGCGTAATTTTCCTTGTGTTGTTATATGCTGCTGCCTGTATGAGCTTGGTTAAGTTTTCAGTTTCAGCTTCTAGTTCTTCGCTTGTTTTTAGGCTAACACGTAGATTGATATTTTGCTGTAGGTCCAACTTAAAACTTTCCCAGTCTGTAGTTTTATTCACTAGTGCTGGTCGAGTTTCCTTTTTTATTATCTTCTCGCTCAGAGTCATGATGACTGCTGAGTGATCAGATTCCACGTCAAAGTTTTCATCGAGCTCCATGAAGTTGGGTGAAAAACTTTGCGCGATATGAAGAAATCCAGCATGTCTGGAATTTTATTGGTGTCAGTTGGCCAGTACGTGGGCTTACCTGTGGAATGAAAATTGCATTCTGCTTCCCGAACAGCCTTTCTCAACTCGCTACCCTTGGTCGTGGTTAATCGTGACCCCCAGTCAACATGTTTGGCATTTAAGTCACCACCTATGATGTATCTTTCTCCTGGATGTTGAAGAAGAGTTTTATAGTCTTGTTGTTTAAGATTATGCCTAGGTGGACAGTAGACCGCTCCTACTGTTAGCTTTTGTTTGGTGGACTTGATCCCTACTACGGTAAGTTGAATGTCATCACGTTGTAGGTGGCATTCTTCAAAGTGGTTAAGGAATTCCTTGATTACAATCGCACTTCCACCTTTTGCTTGGTTATCCGGATGGATTGTATAGTAAGTTTTGTATCCTCTTATCTTTAGATATGACTGGGTTGTCATGTGTGTCTCTGAGATGAGACACACATCTATGTTCTGGGAATTGAGGAAAACTTCCAAAGAGTGTTTTTTGTTGAGAATGCCGTTGGCATTCCATATGGCAATCCGTAGGTCTCTTTGGTCCATGATTTTATTTCTGTTTAGGGATGGTACCAGTGTGTCTGGCTTCTAGTTTATCAAGTCGGTTATTTACTTGATTTATAGATTTCATCACATCTTGCAGCATTTGCATTATGGATGGTTCAGGTTTAGATGTAGAGGGAGTAGGTTCTTCCTTCTGACTCTGTGCTGCTTGTGCATATGATACGCCAGCTTGGGTATTATTAGAGACGAATGTTCTTGGGGGAGGTTTTGTTGCATTTTTTGTCTTTAAAGCGTTAACCTTCTTCTTTGCAGTTCTTTCGCCACTATGCATCCCCTGTAGTTGGCAGGATGGGCTTCAGAGCAGTTTGTGCACTTTGCAGGGGTATCTTTTTCCTTAGTGCATGTCGCTGACAAGTGATTACCTGCGCATTTTACGCAGGTGGGGGTATGTTTGCAAAATGTTTGGGTATGCCCATATCTTTGGCATTTTTTGCATTGCGGTATGAGTTTATTGCTTCTTATTGCTTCAATTTTTACCTTCATGTGGTTTAGATATTGTATTGCAAATATTTTATTTATGTCATCGGTGTTATGAAACTCCAGCATATATAATGGCAAACGGATGTATTTTTTCTCATTCTTCTCTACTGTTTTTTTGAGTTTTTGAACCACCTTTACTGGCTTGAGTCCTTTTTCTTTAAGCTCCTTCACTATTTCTTTAGGCTCACATGATGGATGTAGATTTTTCGCCATCACGCGTATATTTCTGGTGGCTTTGTTTTCATATGTATGCCACTCCAGATCGGTTGTATTTATTAATGATGTTAGCTCCCTGTATTCCGGTTCAGTACTAACGTTCACTTTGACCTGTTTATTGTTCATCATGCTGGTATTACAGTTGAATTTATTAAATTGCAGTTTAGCTTTGATCTCATTATAGTTTTGTACATTGCTTATTATAATTGGTGGCGGCTTTGCCGGTTTTGCAGTTTTACCTAATTTTGCTGGTTCTGCTTTTGGGCTGTTTTCTAATTTTTCTGGTGATTCCTCTGCTTTCCTTTTCTTATTGCGCTTATTTCCTTTTATAAGCCAATCTGTTTCCCTAGCAACGAGTGCTTCCTCATCATCCGAATTTACTGGACTATACTTTTTGTTATCAGGCTTGGCCTGCAGTATTGCTAGCTGCTCTCTGAGTGCTTTGATTTCGGCCAAGGCGTCGTTTAGTTGTGCCTGTAAATTCAGTATGATTCCGTTCTCTAACGCCTGTGTATTAGGTGTTATTTTAGGTGTTTGATTTTTCAGTTCAGTCATCTGTAAAACTAGTTCAGTTAGCTTTAACTCTAACCTTTCTCTAGCTGTTTTTTCGGTTGCCCATGCTTTGTAGTAATTTGCTTCCTCTGCGACCTGGTTTTCTTGGGCTTCTCCAGGTGTCGACGGCCTCGACGGCTGTTTGTACATTTTTTTTTTGTCTAGGCCAACCTTCGTTGGAATTTTATCGCATTTTCATCATATAGTATTTCGTCCACTGACCTACATCAAACGACACACGCAGCATAAAACTGCTACACTGCAATTTCCGAGGTCAGAGCACTGCACAATACGTCTTAACTGTTTCACTGTCACAGCACGACGAGCCGGAGTAAGGGGAAGGAGATGGTCAGGATCGGATCTTAAAAGGGGCATTGGTCGAGAATTCAATATGGCTTCTATTTGAACAAGCACAGTATTCATCTGTTCATAAGTTAATAAAGCATTACCAACCACTTTCTTCAAATGATGCTTAGTTGACTTGATACCCGCTTCTTATAACCCGCCGAGGTGAGGGGAACTAGCTGGAATAAAGTGCCAGCGCAGTGCTTCGTTCTGAATTGACGCTGACAAGTCTCTTTCATTATCCTTAAGAAATGCTCCTAGAGCTTTCAACTCGTTATTGGCACCGACAAAATTAGTGCCGTTATCTGAATAAATATGCGTTGGTTTACCACTTCGTGATACAAATCGTTTTAGTGCCATGATAAAACAGTCCCTAGTCAAATCAGTTACGAATTCTATATGAACAGCCTTAGTAGCAAAGCAGACAAAAAACGCAATGTAACCTCTATTGGTTTTACAACCACGACCAGCTCTATTTTTTATCAAAATCGGACCGCTGTAATCAACACCCACGCATGCAAAGGGAAAGCTTGCTTTAACCTTATTTTTGGCAGTTCTCCCATAAGGGGATTAACTGATTTTGGGCTCGCACGAAAACAACGGAAGCACCCTAAAACAATACCTCAGGTCGCATTGCGACCGAAATAGGCCAAAATTCGCTGACTTAGGTAACGACTCAATATAATAAGCAAATAGTAAAGAGGTTCCACAAATATTTTACACAACCAATAATACGGAATAATCCACACAAAATCTCAATATGGAGATCATATCACAGTTTAATATTACCAAACAAAGCATAAGGCTAAACTCACCACAATACTGCCAGTTACATTTACATGGGCAAAAAAAAGCGTAGTTGACAAGCAAGCCCAAATTAAATAAATAATTATAAACGGTATGTATTTGTTACAAAATAGTAGTATTAAAAAAGAGAATACAAGACTGATAATAAACTTGGCCAAATGCACTACTGAATAAACACTTAGTAAGAGTTCGAAAGCATCGTGGCTTCGACACAACTGTTAAGATTGAAAGCAAAATTTAGAATGCACGTTGAATGCAACCGAACACCCAGTATGCAAGGCTTAGCCTTTATTTAATTATTAATTAATTTATACAGACGCTATCACGGGCCTACAAGATCTTGTTTTGGTTCCGTAAGGAGCGAATTCACGATAATGCAAGACAATCTGCATTAAAACGGTCGTGGTGCGAGCATTACCAATAGTTCTCTTGCACGGCAGAGCTCAAATAGTGATATTATTCAACGGTGTGATAGGTGACATTTGAGAATGAAAGAATACTTTCATGCACTTGACTTCACAATGAACTTACAATACCGTCAAAAATTAGTCCGAGGTCGGAGACAAAGTACAATACCGGTAAAATTTAGTCCGAAATCGCTGTATATCGATTAAAAGACCTACCGTAATTAATAATTAAGTTACAATGGCAGAATCAAATATATTCCACAGGTGAGTTTACCGCTTAAGAATACACGTTAAAAACAATCGTAAGTTTATCGCGCACATTGCAGCACCGTCACGCAATTGTCTCCATGGAGGAGCTGAAGATTCGGGAGTTTGAAACGGAAATAATAATCTGACAGACCTTTGCGATGGGCTTCACTCCAGCTGCCGTGACCGTAAGCAGGGACCGAAGGGCAATGAGGAGGTCAAGAAGCAAGTGACCACCGAGTAGCTGTCGCAGGAGGTTTGCCGGTGCTATCCCGTCGTGTAACGCAGGCTCGTAGGATCCACAGCCAGCGGCGTCGACTGGCGGAGCAATGCTCGATTCGCCACCAAGTAGACAGGGCTGCTGGCACGTTGCCAAGCGAAGGGAGTACTGCAGGTATGTTCCCAGAGGGAAAAGAAAAGCTGAAAGGGCAAGTAACCATAGGATATAACTGAATGAACTTAGAAAAACCACATACCCGTTTTAGATTTTTACGGCTGCGCTTCGCCAAAGAAGTGGACCATGTGCTGCTAAAGCAAAATCCCGAAACGAAGTTTGGTCTGGAGATCACTGCAAATAACATTCCCGGGGTCCATTCCAGATCACCGCGTAATTCATAACACAACAAAAGCAATCTCCTACAATAAGATGGCCCGAATATTTCCAATAAAGTTACGTCTCCAAGACGTGAATTTTCGAAGCACCTGACTTTAACAGCACAAAAATGGCGAATGCCAAAATGGTTTCCAAAAACTGATAACCAAAAATCAAATTTTGGGAAGGGGTCAGATAATTAGTAACTCAATATGCATAAAGTGAAGCCTACACACCAGGGGCTCTCAGGCCTGTAATTCTTATCATATGGCTTACTTAGATTGAAATGTAATTTTCAGAAGCTCTGAATGCTCAGTATTGCTGTAAGAAAAATTAAACTTGAAGAAAGATATGGCAAAAGTGAATCTTAACCAAGATTAGGGCAAATAATTAGATAAATAGCTGAAAACGACTTTTGAACCGTAACAATATTGAAGAAATCGCATCCCTAGAAATCCTTGAACTAGAGGAACGCACTAATAAATGCGATCAATTATCCGTTGATTTCGCGTCGCAACAAGATGAAATCGAAATTTTGGTCGATCAGATAGACGTCGAGAGTCAATACAATGAACGGCAAAATTTTGAATCCAGTCTTTTTGCAATCAAGGCTAAAGCAATGCACATTTTACAAGAATGTAAAAACCTGTAGTCATAAAACTCGCCACCCGCGGTGATGAATGGTGATGCCGCAAGTACAGAATCGCAATTAAATTTATTTAATATTGAAAATCAGTTCAAACTTCCAGCGCTAAATATTCCAAAATATAGTGGCGGTTATGATGAATGGCTTCCATTTTATGATACATTTTCTTCATTAATTCATAATAACGCAAATTTGAGCACTATACATAAATTTCGCTATTTACGTGACGCGCTGCACGGCGATGCTGCTAACGTCGTCCGCAGTTTGTAAACAACCACAGACAATTATGAATCCGCTTGGTCCTTGCTACAAAAACGTTACGAAAATAAGAAATTAAGAATTCATAATCACATTAAAGGCATCGTAGAACTTTCGCAAGTCACAAAGAAGCCTTTTTCCTCTCTTCGATCGCTGTTGAACGCTACGCAAAGCCACATTCGTGCTCTAACGTCTCTCAAAATAAAGACATCAAATACGAATGAGAAGTCACCACAATTAAAAACGATGAAATGCCAACAATGGTCGAAATGCTTGATTTTCTAGAAACACGGTGTCATTTACTAGAAAAGGTAGAGAAGGTGCCAAAGTTTTCAATCACAACACCTCACATTCCGAATTTTACATCTAAATCGAAACCTGCAGCCGTGAGACCACAACTTAGCCGCGTTGTATCTCAGGCCAACCGCTGTTCAGTTTGCCAACAAAATCATTCTACATAGGTTGCAAAAAACTTTTAGATTTACCTATAGATGCTCGCATAACTGAAATAAAGCGCCTTAAATTGTTCATCAATTGCCTACGCCGGGGGCATATTAATTTAAATTGCAGATCTGGGTCATCCCGAAAATGCAATAAACGACACAACTCGTTACTGCATTTAGAAAGGGCCTCAATTTTGAGTTCAGCTGACAACAATCAGTCAGAAGTTCCAGCTCTCGCTCTTATTGGGGAAGTTGTCTCAAATACAACCCAACTTTCTCAGGGTAGCACACAACCAGTTTTGGCAACGGTTGTTGTTAATATTCTTGACCAATCGGGTGCTATACATGACTGCGTAGCATTACTTGATGCTAGATCACAAGCGAATTTTATGACCGTTGACACATGTCAGCGACTAGGTCTACATACGTCAAAGGTAAATATTCCGATTGTAGGTGTGGGAGGTTCCGTTTCCAAATCACTCGAGGTCACTTCGACCACTATTAAATCAAAATACAATAATTACAATTCACGCTTATATTTTTTACCTCCTTCCCCACTCGACGCATTAAATTTACCTGCTAATATAATTTGGGAGATCCTAATTTTAACATGCCAAAACGAATTGATCTGCTCCTTGGTGTTGATAGTTTTTGGGACATTCTGCTTCCCAATCAGACTTCTTGCTCCTATTTACACGATACAGTCTACATTTATCAAATTCTTTAGTTTGCAATATTAGTTTTCATGATATAGCGAATCAGTTAACTAAGCTTTGGGAAGTCGAATCCTTTTCAAATGCAAAATTATATTCTCAAGAAGAAAGAGCCTGCGAGGATAATTTTTAAAGGACACACACCCGCGATCCCAATGGCAGATTTATCGTAGAAATCCCTCTGTTGTTATCTCCAGAGAATTTAGGAGAATCGCGAGATCGAGCGGAGGTAAGACAGCGCTCCTTAGAAAGAAAAATTTCCACAAATTCGCAATTCAAATTTTTTTACTCTAATTTCATAGAGGAATACGAACTTTTAGGGCACATGACGAAAATGGATTCCGTCGATGATAATGCACCTGGGTTTTTACAGCATCATGGTGTTCTGAAAAAGACAAGTTCTACAACAAAACTGCGTGCAGTTTTTGACGCGTCGGCACCTTCTACTTCCGGTATTTCATTAAATGATATTCAAATAGTTGGACCTACTATTCAATCTGACCTGCTTGCAATACTCATTAGATTCCGCACATATCCATACGCAATTTCAAGCGATATTGCCAAAATGTACAGGTAAGTTTTAATTACTCCACCTCAGCGCAGTCTCCAAAGAATTTTATGGTGTTCAGACTCAACACAATCTATTGAAACGTACGAATTAAATACAGTCACGTATGGAACTGCAGCTGCCTCATTCCTTGCTATTCGATGCCTGTTTCAATTAACAGACGAATGCATAGATTCGCATCCAAAAATTTCACAAATAATAAAGGAATGCATGTATGTTGACGATCTTCTTTGTGGCGCTGACTCGATAGACGAAGCTATCTACATTTGTAAATCTATTTCCACAATTCTTAATTCTGCAGGTTTCGAGCTTCGGAAATGGCTGTCAAATGAGCCAAAAATTCTGCAGGGTTTGCATTCCAGTGAATCTAATCAAATACTCGAGTTGGGGCATGACGAGAAGACTCTTGGCGTATCTTTTTGTTCCACGAGTGATACATTAATTTTTCAAGTTTCCACTTCTCAGTTTGACGGGCCCCATACCAAACGAATTATTTTATCCATAATCGCTCGAATTTTTGACCCCCTTGGTATTTTAAGTCAATGTATTATAACCGCCAAAATCATTTTGCAAATGTGTTGGCGCAGCAAAATGTTATGGGATGATTCTTTACCCACTGAAATCCATCACGAATTCTATAACGTTTTCAATAATCTTTCTTGTCTTAATGATCTCAAAATACAAAGACATATTTGCTCAGTGTCTACAATGGCTATAGAGCTCCACGGATTCTCAGATGCAAGCAAATTTGCATATAGCGGTTGTATCTACGTTCGCTATGTGGATCACCAATTTGTTGTCTTTCAAAAATAAAGTAGCTTCTGTAAAGCAAATTACCATACCTTGGCTAGAGCTTCTAGAAGCTCACATTTTAGTAAAACTAATAAAAAAAGTGTCAGAATCTTTAAAACGGTCTCTTAGGAACGTGACAATAGTCTTAGGATGGATTCATACACAACCAAACCAATTGGAATTGTTTGTAGAAAATCGCATTTCCGAAATTCAAACAATATCGAAACCTCCACAGTGGCGCCACGTACCGACTCATATGAATCCTGCAGATTTATTTTCAGGCAGACTCGCGCCTCCCGCACTCAAGAAATGCGAGCTATGGTGGCATGGTCCTCGATTTTTAATGCCGTCGGAAGAAAACTGGCCTGCATTTCCATGCGAGGAAGTAAATTTATTGCAGTCATTTACAAACTGAACGCAACCTACAGAATCAAAAATATCAACCTTTGTAAAAACTCCTTCCGATTTTAATCATTTGATAAAAATAACTTTTGGTGTTTCAGATTTATAAACAATATTTGCAAACCAAATAACAAAGTTTTCACGCCTTTATCCGTGCAGGAATTAAACAACGCCTCTTTGCGACTGATCATTTTGGTACAAGACCAATTTCCCAAAGAAATTAAAGCTCTACACGACAATAGGCCCATTGGCAAAAATTCACCGTTAAAGGGATTAGATTGATTTATTCACATAGACAGAACCCTTCGCGTTGGGGGACGTTTAAAAC
The DNA here is from genome assembly GCA_940337035.1 of Agriotes lineatus. Taxonomy (NCBI): domain Eukaryota; kingdom Metazoa; phylum Arthropoda; class Insecta; order Coleoptera; family Elateridae; genus Agriotes; species Agriotes lineatus. Next base: position 2,222 of record CALNHX010009521.1, on the reverse strand, counting down.
ACGCAACTTTGAATTTTAATCAAAGACATCCCATAATTCTTCCTGCTCGAAATCATTTGACGGAACTAATATTCACACGCGAGCACATAAAGCTATTGCATTGCGGACCACAGCAACTTTTGTTTTGAATAAAGCAAAAATATTGGTCTTTACGAGGTAGGCAATTAGCAAGAAAAAATACGCCCAATTGCATAAAATGCATAAGGGCTAAACCCAAGTTCCCTCAACCCATAATGGGGAATTTACCGAAATATCGCATCACACCGACACCAGCATTCACCACCGTTGGGGTTGACTTCGCAGGGCCCTTTTTAGTTAAAGACAAAAAAGGGAGTGGCTGTAAAATAGCCAAATGTTATTCATGTCTATTTATCTGCCTCGCAACTAAAGCAATTCATATAGAATAATTGGTATCCAAACTTTCAACGGAAGCATTTATACTAGCTCTTCGACGTTTTGTCTCTCGACGCAGCATGCCATCCGAAATTCTGTCTGACAACGGAAAACATTTTATTGGTGCCAAATCACATTTAAAGGAACTAGGATCTTTTATTTTCAGTAAGAAAAATGATCTTAAGTCAAAATTAACACAAAATGGTTTCAATTGGAAATTCATACCATCATATTCCCCCCACATGGGAGGGATATGGTAAGCGGGAATAAAGTCTATAAAATCACATTTGAAAAGAGTTTCTGGAAACGCTATGCTAACGTTTGAGGAATTGTGCAGCCTCATGGTGCAAATAGAGGCAATATTAAATTCCAGACCTCTGTCCCCTCTATCTTCACATCCCTCTGACCTAGAACCTCTGACACCAGCACATTTTTTGGTGGAAAAGCCACTTACAATGGTACCAGATCCGGACCTCCAGCACATCCCTGAGGCTAGGCTTGCCACCTACCAGCGGCCCCAGCATATTCAGCAGCATTTCTTGTAGAGATGGGGCAAAGAGTACGTGTCTGAGCTCCAAACACGGTCCAAATGGCAACGCAGCATCCTCACGGTTGGAGATCTTGTCATCATCAAGGACGACCATCTTCCACCGCTTAGGTGGTCACTTGGAAGGATCACCGAGCTGCACCCTGGTAGTGACAAAGTGCCGCGAGTGGTATCCGTGAAAATGATAAAGGGAGTGATTCGCCGTGCCGCAAATAAACTATGTGTTTTACCTATTGCCCCATGAAACTGACTAATGCAGTGATGAATCTCATTTTCTTTAGTTTATTATATTTGTTTTCGTTATTTATTACGTTAAGATGTACAATCACACTAAATATTATTCGAATGTTCTTCGTTAATTTTTAAATTACCCTGAGTAATTTCAAGGCGGGGAGTTTACGTTAGTTACAATTTCCATTGTTTGTAAGAATGTTTCCCTTCGGGGGCATTCGGGTGGTCACCATATGCTGACCCACCTTTAGCTGAATGTTTAGGTTTTAAGACAGTGTCCCTCAAGCTCTCATTAGTAGCAGATGTGTTAATAATAATCAAATCAGATCAGTTGAAGTGCTTGCGTTTCATTCTCACAAACTATCTTTTTTTTATATACAGTCCGCTGAAAATACGCGCATACATGAGTAGTATACTATAAGCAAAAACGTTTATATATATTTTTTATGACGTAGTGTAACAAATACAATTTTTATGGGTGATCCAGTTCATTTGTTGAGCAGTATATACTAAAACACACTTTGCCTTAAATTTGAATGTCAACATAACCTAGAATATCTAACACAATGTGACGGAAAAAGTGTCACCGAACTAAGTTTTTACATTTCTGTTACGATCGTAGAAAAAGTAGCGTATGATACACGTGTATAAGTGTCATTAAAGCACTAGCGACGTTAAAAGGACTTCGCTTCGCGTCGAGCTCTTAAACTCGTCGCACGTGCTTTAAAGGCTTTAAAGGGCAAAATATTATAATTTGCATTTACCAGATTTAAAAGAAAAACAAATCTATAGTAGGTTATACATAAAATTCTAGATAAATACAAACGACGAAGAAGCACGCTCATACGATTCAATCCACTGTATACTGTACCATCGAGCTGTACAAATTATAACAACAAGAGTGTTTCATTCTGAGATAAATACTACTCCTCAGCTCGTATCCATGACAATAGCGTGGTTCAAAAGTAATGAAAAAATAATAAATAGGTAGAAATATTTTCAGTTCGAAAAACCAAATTCAATGAGCGCCAATTAATGGGTAAGTATATAA
>CALNHX010009520.1:0-48981 GCA_940337035.1 Agriotes lineatus | reverse complement strand
TGTACAATGTACATGTACATTAACTCGGAAAATGTTCAAGCATATTAGATGTAAGACTAGCAGTCCAGTGAGACAAATGTCTCATTTAACGCGCCTTCAAACCTCGATCGGTTAGGCAACCAACCAGACCTGGAAGGTGTCAAAGTGGTTGCCTAACCGATCGAGGATTTAAGGCGCAGAGGGTCGCAGCTACGTTTGGCGGCCGAAACAGTTTTTATTTAATACGCGTTGTATTTGAAAAACGGTCTTTTTGTGATTTCTAGAAAGCCGGAAGTGTCACGTGACTGAAATTCGGTTCCTGACCTGACATGACCATTCCAAACATATAACTTTCATAACTTTTTTCTCTATCTCTTACGGTTTGGCTGCTGAAACAGCGTCCCGGATAAAACAGCGTCCCAGACAGACACGTCTATTAGATGGATGTTATAGACGAACGGAATACAACCCACCATAACAAGGCGAAAATTGGAATGAGAAAAGGATAAGCTAACAATAAGAAACTTGGTAATGCAGTAATGAAAACGTGAAAAATACTGAATTAAATAACAAACATAACAGCAAAAGAAGACGCTATAAAAGGACATTGTTTGTCGCTCACAAAATTAATCTGAAAGAGAGTGAGGAAGGAATTGACAAGAAAAGAGGGCATAAACCAATGGTCTGATATACAATGATGATAAGTAGAGAAAAAGAAGAGCAACTATTTATAGGGGTCAACGAGAAAAAGAGAGAAGGGGATTATAAAATGGGGAAACATCCAATTGTACAAGGCAAAACGAAAGTATATAACAATACAACAATAAAGAACAAAGAAGGAGGTACCATGAAGTGAAAACAAGATACTGATTGGGGGGGGGGGGCACTTTTCAGAATATCTTAACATGCAAGGACAAAATACAAGGAGAAGAAGGCCCACAAAACGAGAAAGTAGAGGAAGAAAATACTATCGAGTGATCATTAAAGGAAACGATACAATTAGTTAAGAATCGTACGAATAACAAGGTTCAGCAAATAAACATTATAACAGCAAAGATGCATTTGATGCAGGCGTCCGGCCTTCAGTTCGCCAGGGATCGCCAAGCAAACAGTTTCTACGTGATTCCATGAAGTGAGCTATTTCGGAATGCTTTACCGTGCAAGTTTTAGGAAATTACGACGCAGCTTATTAATCTAACATTGAGATTCCCGTCTGGTTTTAGTGCCGTGGAATTTTGTTTCGATCCATGGATAGAATACAAGAACAAAATGCAAGGACAAAAACGCAGAAGATGAGAAAGAAGTGGAAGAAAATGTGGTGATCGGATAAGCATTATATGAGACAATACAAGCGATTAAGAATATTACGAATAATGAAGCTCCGGAACCAAATGCGATAACAGCAATGATTTTAAAAAGGGGTTGTTACGTAAGTAATTCACGCCGCTGCATTTGACGCAGCGGCCCGACCTTCAGTTAGCCAGGGATCGCCAAGCAAAAAGTTTCTGTGTGATTGCATGAGGTGAACGTTATCGTTCTGTAAATGTAACTGTTTGGGAATGCCTGATCGAGCAAATTTTGTAAAATTACGAAGCAGCTTATCAATCTGAAATTCCAATCCCAGTCTCATTTAAGTTCCGCGGAATTTCGTCTTGATCGCCAAATAGAATATATATAAATGAACCTCTGTATCGTCCTGCCGACGTCCTGTATAATTATTTGTATATCGACGCCTTGTATACCGACGCAACCTAGAAGAAACATCTCGTTGTTAAGTGGGTACGTCGCTGCCGACGGTCGTAACCAGTCCTTAAATCACCGTTGTGCATTCTTCCCGATGAAGTTTTAGAATAAACTCGCTTTACATTGTTTTCAAGCTTACCATTTTTCGTTTTCGAACCCAAGTTTCAGGCAAACCTTTCTCCCCTAGAGTAGGTTCGCTTAGGCTAGGAGTCTCTACCGCAAATTTCGAATATGTATGTTAGATGTAGTAAGCTAAGTTAGAATGCGTAAATTTCCTCCTCATACGTGTTTCACGAATAATTTTCAATTTGTGAAATAAACTTTGAGGCATACCCCAGTTGAAAGTGCAGTAACGTGTTATGCGTTCTACGCTAGTTTATAAATATTGTTTTCCGCTGTGGAACATCTGCCAGGGTTGTTGCTTATTGTGCGATGTGACATTATGAGCAAGTAGAATTATTAGGGATTGTTTTGTTACCATTGTTTGTTGCCGCTCTCACCTTGCTCGCGGGATTGCATAAACCTAATTTTTTGAATGTTATTAGAGTATTTACATTTCTTACCTTGCTACACGGGGGAAAAGACATGCACATAAGAGAAAAAGGGAAAAAATAATAATATAGCTACTACACAGCACGGCGGTTCAGAAATTGTCGAGTGGTGTAGCAAATTTTGGCCAGCTAGGTCCTGAGCAGGATGGGGTGTGTTGTCCGGAAGCGCCACTGGTTTGAGACGGTCCAAACCAGAAAACCTACAGCCGTGTAAATTCCTAAACCACTAGCTGTTTCACAAAAAAAAATAATAAAAGACAGAAAACACCAAGACTCGAAATAACCTAGTTATTTATTTACAGTTTATACACATTCAAAATTCTGTGTCATACTTGGAAAAGGCAACACAATTCTGTGATAATAGTATGTAAATGGAATAGTTTGTAGATGTAATCTTAGTGGTATGCAATGTACAAGATTTCATATTAATAAAGTCGAAAATGGAACTACGATAATCGCAATTCGTTCGAGTACCCGTGTATCAACTACGATAGTGACTTAAATATATTAAAAACAGCGATACCGGAATGCGGGAGAATAGTAAGTTCTAAATCGCTTGATTAATTAAGTAAATAATCTATCTAGTCGCGAACCTCTTCGAATTGGTACCATTTCGCCTAGGGGAGTGCTAATACACATAAAATGGTGTATTTACGGTGCTCATATTATGTTAAGTGTCAAATTGATGCTCCCGGAGACCCCCGGAATAGTTTAAATTTTGAAACACTAACAAGTACTTGAAACTTGAACACGACTAAAGCAGTACTACCAACGTAAAGATATTAAATGCATAGAATGACATTATCCTATTCCACAAAAGTAATTGCACGTGATGTACAACGAAGTTACACAATATTCCGCATGTAAAACGGCATGAATTTCGCTAGCATATACCTAGGTAAGTACAATACATAAAGTAAAGATCATAGTGCCATAACGAACGATATTTTCAGTTCAATAAACACCAAAAGGTAGATAACACTAGGTGTTGTAGATACCTGGATTGTGCACAGAAGGGCCGCTACATCAACAGCTATGGGGGATAGCTATTAAGATGTCCACCAGCTTGAATAACCTCCAAAGAGTCGGGCCTTTATCTAACTTTGCGGGTGAGAAACGTAGTCGAGTGCAGTCACCATGGGGAGAAGCCTTGCATGCGAACTACCACATGTGCTGAGGGGCTCGGACTGGAATGGGATCGTTGCTCCAGCTGCCTTATCCAAGTAACATCAATGCCACAGGCATATTAGATCCCGAAAAAGCGGAAAACGATACAGCAAACTAGGACGAGGAGGCCTAAATACGAGACGTTATCGAAAAATGTTCAACGGCAACCATAAATTAACATACCAGAGTTGTAATGTGGCCTCGAGTAAGTAAATTGCAGAAATATATATTTATCCCAATACAATCGGATTCATTTTAGCAATATAACACCCATTTCCTATTTCTGGATGGCAGATTCCTCAAAGAAAAATGGAAACTACGTAATCCACTCAAGTGAAAATTTCCAAAGATCACATGCAGCTCCAAAAAGGAAAACTTAAAAAAATGGTCGCCGGAAATCGTACTATCAAAACAATTTTCAAGACTTACTCAAAATTCCCTAAAAATCAAGGATTTTTCAAAAGTCCCAAAAATTGAAAAAATGAGTATGCAACCAAAGCTACACCTAACGTATGCAGGTGAATCTAACTATATGAATGTATTTAAGCTAATAAATTATCCAAACAATCCTTAACTGTATCTAAATGTAAAATTACACTAAACACATTTACTGCATGATTTTCATTTATGACACGAAGTGCAGTTACGCTTATTTCAAATATCACCTAATTTCTACAATACATTACCGATAAACAGATAACATGTTGTACCCACAAAAATAACAGAAATATTCTAGAATATGGAAACTCTACAGTCGGTTCATTTTCTATGTGATCTACACCCTTAAAATTTTTATAAAAGTCTAATAATTTGTCAAGACGTATAGGTTAGATCACTCCACTTTGGACATTACATTTGATTGACATTTGTTTAACAATAGTGTCCACTTTAAAAAATATACAGAGTCCAAAGGCTATTAAGATGACATAGAAAATGAACAGACAGGTAGTTAATATTTTATGGCCTTTCCCTATTTTCGTTCGCTTTGCGCATTGTTGTTTATGTTAGGTTGCCTACCCATCTGCTTTAATTTTACGAATCTAGAAACTTTTTTGACTAGTGGGTTGCCTGTGTAGTTTTAATAATTTTGAATTTACGATTGGTATTCGTATTTGTCATAATTTGCAATATATAACTTCAGGGGGAGGTGTTTCTTTTTTCTATTTTATCTTTCAGTGTGTTTCTGCTGCCTTAAAATGCATTTTTAGTACTTTTCTTGGGCGCACATTTAGAAAGTGGATTTATCCTTGGAACTCGTTATAAATAAGGTTCAGACTTGATGTAATGGTCTTGTAAATTGCTGTAACGCGTCTGATCGATCTAGGATTTGACGACATTTTCAAGCAATTTACCAATTGGCTGCATTAAATCTACTTTCACGTGATTTATCATTTTACTAGAATAATTTGAAGCCTTCAAGTCGTCTCTAATATTTTTGACGTAATCTTTAGTAATCCTTAAGTAATCCCCAATATCAATCAAGTCGTTCTTCGCACCTTTAAGCTGTGCGACTGCACATCACACGTTATGCAATAACCCTGTCATTTGATAGCGGATAACGGTTTTACAGTTTTTTTGTCATCCGTAATCAGCGCGTGAGTACAGGTTCGAGATATCTTTCTGTATGTTGTGTGTATCAAAACAGCAGTTGAGCGCTCCTTGGTTTGAAAACGCGCAACTGGTTGATTTACTTTTTCGCTGGAGGTTACTTACTGTTAGGCGTTAATTTATTGTACTTTGTAACTAGTAAAACATACCTGTTGCCTACAAATTTTACTGGCTCTCACAAGCAGCGTTTATCTTGATTCTTTCCTAAATTTATGCAGTATTCGCTAAAATAGTAGAAGGATTAGTGTTACTGATATGCTCCTCATTTAGTAGTTGAAGCGAAATGGCCTATTGTCCAGGTGTGCATTTTCTGTTGGATATGATAAGCTGCATCTCTTTTATTGAGTCAATTTCATGAAGCATTAGCGACTAACCAAAATTCGCGGTTTATTGCGATCCAATTATTAACTTTGGAATTGCAGACAAGCTTACTTCAATTACGGCTCTAAACTTTGCTTAATCGGTACCGAGAGCTTTTAATTAAATAAAGTCTTTCGTGCTTGCAATAAAACCCCGTATACCATTAATTTGTTGAACCTTTCGCATTTGTTTATGTACCTTTGAACTACGTGGTTCCATATAGTTTCGGCGTATTAAAGCTTGTAATTTAAATAAATACACGGTTTATTTTCGTCAGTAGCCGTGTATCTCCTTTCAGTATACTTTTCGTTGTGTCTCGTTTACATCGGATAGTTCTGTAGGATGTGTCACGATAAGTCTTAGGACTTGGCGTCTTGTAGTACTATTACGTAACAAGTAAGTGATGGCTTTTTGCTATTACTCGAATTTTCTTCAATATTTTTTATAAATTTCGTATCTAATGTCTCTAAACACGTTTTAATATGATTTTTTCTACGATCGTGTCAAAATGATAACTTTTTGCACAGTCTTTAGTGTCAAAAGTGACGTTTGTAGCGCCCGAATTACGTCTTTTTGGCACATTGCCATTGGTGGCGTGTTTGAATACTATATTAAAACACGCTTTGCAATACATTTTTAATGTCAACATAACTTACAATTTCTAACACAATGTGACGGAAAAAGGGTCACCGAACTAACTTTTTATATTTCCGTTACGATCGTAGAAAAAATAGCGTATTATACACGTGTATAAGTGCCATTAAAGCACTAGCGACGTTAAAGGCGCTCCGCTTTGCGTCGTGCTCTGAAACTCATCGCACGTGCTTTAAAAGTATACTTATACACTAGTATCATAATATACTATTATGTATTGTGCATTCCTTGTTTTAGGGAAAGTTTTAAGATACAGTAACTGAAATTTTACTTACGTTTTGTGTCGGATAAGCTCAAAATAGTTCTAGTCCATAAAAGGGCAACACGTTAACTGTGAACAAAACATGGGTTTAATTAGAAATGCGGAAAAAGGTGTAAAAAATGGAAAAAATCGCCAATAGGTTTTATACTTGGTGCTTCAGAACAAGAAGAAGTCGCGAGTGAACTGCCATCGCGAGCGGATGGGTGAGTACTGCTGCCTTAGTTAAGCCAGTTGAAAACCAGTGTGTTCGTGCGATTATTCGTATCAGTGACTTAAAAACCAATCATACAGACTCATTACAAACGTTAAACACATATCCAAGCCGAATCTCTCGCTTGGGAGATTCGGCCAAATAAAACTCAAAATGCCAACAGATAATAACAAAGAACAATTAAACTCCGAATACTCAATGGATACATCTGACCTCACAAAAATTACAAACACAAGCCGAAAACGAGGAAACCAATCGCCTCAAGCAAACTCTAGCAAAAAATATTATCTAAATAACGATGAACTCCTAGCACAAAATAAATATTACATTCCCAACGAAAATACACGAACAAAACCAGACGACACCGGAAACGAATCCACAACCACAGCTAAAGTACAAATTCCACCTCTTTATCTACACAATGCCAGCAACTACCAGCAGGTAATAAAAGATATCAAATCAATTATCAAGGATGAATTTACTGCAACATACAAAGGGACGTTCCTCAAAATTAACTTAACTACGCCAAACGATTATCGCCTACTAACACAATACTACGACAAAGATAACATAAAATACCACACTTTCAAAAACCCGGAAAATGCTAATCTGTCCGTAGTTATCAGAGGACTCCCATTCTCTATAACAGAAGTGGAAATACAGCAAGAGCTTCTTATGAAGAAATATCCAGTTATAAAAGTTGTACGCATGTTGAACAAAGACAAAAAACCTATGCCACTAAATGTAGTAGAACTTAAAAAAGATGGCACAGAAACTGACATATTTAACCTTACCAGATTGTATCATTGTGTCGTCACAGTTGAACCACGACATAAATCTCGAGATATTCCACAATGCACTCGCTGCCAACGTTACGGTCACACAAAAAACTACTGCCGCTTAGACCCTCGTTGCGTAAAGTGTGCACATCATTTTAAAGACTGCCCGAAGAAACCTGAGGACAAACCACAATGTGTAAATTGTGGCGGAGACCATCCTGCGAGCTACAAAGGGTGCTCCTACTATCGAAACTTCCCCACGCCTAATCAACGTAATCAAATCCCAAATCAACAAACGACTAGCACGGAAAACACACAAAACCAAAGATCTATCACCAGAAATCATATCACCTACGCAGATCGTACACGCAACCCCAATAACGCTCACCAAAATACTTCACAAGCTAATGCAAATAACTCTAACAACCCAACAATTAATGGCATAATACAAACTATCATCAATTTAATAACACCCTACATGGACCAAATAAAGTCATTTATTTCATCGCTAATACCAGCCTTGCTTCTCAATGGCAGCAAATAACTTACATAATATCCAAAACTTAACCATAGTTAACTGGAACGCTAATGGTATCAAACTCCAAAGATCGACTTTCATTGCTTTTCTAGCTAGGCATTCTGTAGATATTGCATGCGTTTCGGAAACTCATCTACTCAACAACGAAATCTTTAAAATACCAGGGTACAATGTCATTAGAAGCGACAGAGAAGGGCAGATTGCTTCCGGCGGGGTGGCAATTATATCAAAACGAAAATTACTGATTTCTGAACTACAACCCTTACATTTAACCAGTATAGAAACTACCTCTGCTAAACTAATATTTAATGACAAGACCACGCTCACTATAACTTGCGCTTACAAACCACCTAACAAACGCTTAATAGAAGCAGACATTATTGCTCTGTTTTCTAGCGAACCTACCATTGTAGTAGGAGACCTAAATAGTAAAAGCACAACATGGGGATGCCGTGTGAACAACCCAAATGGGCAACGACTCCTAGACTACACCATACAGCATGGAATACAAGTCACAGCTCCCAGCGAATCAACGTATCATCCTTATCAAAATAATCGACAACCAGATATTCTAGACATCATACTGCAGAAAAACTTCAGGCGGCCCATATTCCAAAATGTCCTCACTGAGCTGGATTCGGATCATCTCCCAGTGCTAATTTCGTTTCTTCGAAGACCTGCACATCAGACTAGCCCCCCAAGGCTAATTAACGGCCGAATTGATTGGGAAGCATTTCAAAAGCATCTAGACAGCAAACTTCAACCTCCACCACCACTTAACACTAACGAGGATGTAAACTACTACTTAATCAATTACACTGAAAACATCAAAGAGGCGGTGAAGCAATCCACAATATCTCAGAACAAAAGAGTCACACACACTTTCACGCACCCACCCTCTTACATACTTAAAATAATTAAGGAAAAACACAAAATGCGAAGAATCTGGCAAAATACGAGAGATCCACATGCAAAAGTCACACTAAATCAACTGACACACAGAGTGAAATGGGAATTAGATAATTACAGAATCTCTACCTACCAAAAGTATCTGGAAGAGCTTCAGCCTAACGATCAAACAATGTGGCAAGCTACAAAGAGAATTCTTAAGAAAAGCCCTGCGATGCCCGCAATTAGTAACAATGGAACCATATTCAGCACAGACGAAGACAAATGTAGGCTATTTGCGAATCTCCTCAAAGAAACCTTTACAACTGACTGCCAAAACAACAACCTAGAATTCCTCAACGAAGTGGAAAACTTCGTGGATGGCAATATGCCACCAAACAGCACGAATTTTAAACATACAACGCCAAAAGAAATACATAATGAAATAAGAAAGCTGACCGTAAGAAAATCTCCCGGTCATGACTTAATACCTAACATTGTCCTTAAAAATTTAACAAAGAAGGCACTGGCATACCTTGCTACGGTCCTCAATATGTGTTTGCGATTAGGCTATTTCCCCAACTATTGGAAGCATGCCCACATTCTGTTATTCCGCAAGCCAAGAAAGAAGAGTGACTCACCAGATAGCTACAGGCCAATAAGCCTACTTCCCACACTAGCCAAACTTTTTGAAAAAATTATACAATCCAGACTAAACAAGGAACTAAAGGACAAACATGTCTTACCTCCTTTCCAATTCGGGTTTAGAGAAAACTATTCGACCAACCACCAACTCTTGCGGCTTACACAAACAATTGAACAGGGGTATGAAAATAAATCTCACACAATTGTCGCTTTTTTAGACATCACCAAAGCTTTTGACAAAGTCTGGATCAAAGGCCTCATCTACAAGCTACTCCAACTGCAACTTTCAGCATACCTAGTCAACATTGTAGCATCGTTTTTATGCAACAGAACATTCGCTGTCAGAATCAACTCATCCCTATCGAAGACAACAGACATCAAGGCAGGCGTCCCACAAGGCTCTGTGCTAGGACCACTTCTATTCAACATCTTTGTGCATGACATCCCACAAACTCCTAATTCAACCATATCAATGTTCGCCGATGATACTGCATTAATTTCACAGCACAGCAACATTAACATAGCAGCACAAAATTTACAAACAGCTATTAACGAAACCCTCGGATGGTTTGACAAATGGTGCATCGCGATTAATCACGAAAAATTCGAATTAAAAATATTTACACTTAAACGACCAACTGACCCACCTCAACTAACAATCAATAATAGCCCAGTGGAATGGAATCCACCAGATTCAGCTGTAAGGTATCTTGGTGTATACCTCGACAGGAGATTAACATGGAGCCTACATATTAACAAAAAATTAAATGAATGCTACACCCGAATAGGCATGCTTTACCCCATAATAAACCGCAAATCGACCCTAAAAACAAAGTGTTCGATCTTAATATACAAATCAATATTGAGACCAATAATTGGGTACGGATGCCCTGTGTGGAGTGCCACTAGCAAAACTAACATAAAAAAGTTACAAGTGTTACAGAACAAAGTTCTGCGAATTGCAGTAAATGCGCCTTGGTTCGTCCGCAATACCCAAATTCACAAAGACTTACAAATGCCGTCAGTGGTGGAATATATACAAAAAACTACAAAAACATTTTTCAAAAACATTAATAAGTGCGCGAGTGCCGCTAACTATTCCCTCGGTAAAAAACACTTGCATACAAGATTAAAACGTCAACTTCCTCAAGACATCTGGATATCCTCAAGTGAATCCGACAACGATTAGCACGCAAGCTACAGAGGAATCTCACAACGAGACGTCCTCCTTCTAACCATGTCTCAACAACCATCCGCAGATAACAGAACCATGTATAGCATCCAGTATGCTGATCTGGTTTCCAAGAAAAGAAAAAAAAAAAAGAACAAGAAGAAACGTTAAATTCGACCCCTGTAGATCTATATATACTAGTTCAATTTAGAATATTAAATTGAAGCGTTGTTTTCTTTTGCTGCTTTTACAGTTTCATCAAATGTACAATACATTTGCTCATTGTTTGTTTTTTACATAATAGATACTTGAGCGTATGAAAATGAACAAAGAACAGAATTGTTTTGCTTCCAACCGCTGTTATTCCTACATACTGTATTGTTTACGGAAGTACAATTGCTACCATAAACACGGCATAGTGATCAAATCGAACTAAAAGTCCCCCAGGAATTGCTGCAGCTAAACTTAAAAACCTGGATCAGCAAGCACCTCCACTCATTCCGCTTTATTCAAAAAAACACAACCAAATAATGGGGAAGTTCAATATTTGGTTAAAACATCAGAGGGAAAATAATTAAACGCGAGCAGCCGTTTAGAAACCGACGCCGGAGTTAAATAAATACTGAATGAATATAATAACAGCATTGAGTTAAATTCGCGACAGCCTGGGACATATTGATGGAGACAGGGTTCGGGATCGCGTGGATTAAAGCGATTTCTTCCAAACAAACGGCGGGTGGAATTTAAAATACGGTTAAACACTTTACACAGCTGCTAATGCATTTAGTGCCGAAAGCAAAGCTCCGCGCACTGCTGGCTGGATTGTAAATTTAGAACGAACAGCATGTTGGCTGAAGTAAAAAGACGAATGGATTTTATATTGGACTTTTAGTGCTGGGGTATCGATGGAAGGACTCTACTTGTTGTAGTAGTTTCGAACTGTAAGGTAATCCTTTTTAGAGTGGATGTTCCGAGATTATATCGCATTCCTGCCACCATTATAGGTAGGAAAGTAAATCCTTCTTTAGTATAGTTCTGGTGGCATAAATGACATTTTATCATTTAAATCATATTTAGAAAAATCTAGTTGAAATATTGAAATGACGCCATTATATAGTTTGTATGTTTTTAATCTTTTACTTTAACGTAAAGTTTAAATTTTATTTTCATTAATGACCTAGGGCGGTTTGTCGACTTGTCATTTTCATTTTGGGTAATCGGTGCTTTGGGTAATCCTCGATATGCAATACTGGCTCATTTTTTAACGACCTTTGAACGCAATTGTTGTCGTTATATGCCCTTTGAGTTTGATATACGCTATTGGGTAAGCTATATCTAAAAACGTTTGACTCCAGATATCTAAATTTTATATAAAGGGGTAGTACGTTTTCGTTTTGTACGCACCGCGATCCGTTTCGAACGCAGCATATCTAACCGCTAGGGAAGGTCTTTTATCAACAAAATATTTTGGCAATTTTTAAGGCTGTTCCGTAGAAGACGTATTGTCGAAGACCACAATTTACTACTGCATTTAGATACCGATTAAGATCAAGTAGTGTGTCATTAACTATTATTTAAAGAGGAGATGGCATATGATTTTAGTTAACCGGGAGTGTGACGGCTTAAATAAATCGGTGTTGAGGAAAAGATCATACCCTGAGATTATTAAATCGGAAAGCGTTTTTGCAATATACGACGCATACGTTTCCCCATGCAACGAATGTGGAAAGCAATTAGAAGAACCTTTACTGAATTTAGAATACGATAAGCCGGTTACTTGCTTTTACTAGTGTAACTTTATTCGAAATTGCATTTCTACGTTATATTTGTGAGAATATCGTACGTACACATTCAGTACTTCAACTTCAGCAGCAAAAGCTTAAGAAATCGTGTATGCAAATAGCATAGAAAAATGGTTAAGGACCTTTTGATTCCATTTTGAATGAATATTCGTTATTCAAAGTATGTTTGGGTTTACGTTAGTGCCTTGCATTGCGGTATTATCTGCATACGGTGCATATTTTGCCTTTTTAGATCTCTGGTAAATCCGAAGGGTGTAACGTGTACACGATACAACTCAAGGCAGTACCTGTTTAGATTAACAGTTTACCATGAAGTTGATACCAAATATATGCCAAATTTATATTATCATGATTACATTGGCACATTTGAGGGAAAATTAGCTAACAGTGAAGACAAAGCTTAAATTTAATAAGTACTACAAAAGGGACGCCAATAAGCCTTTAATACAGCAAATATGAACACATAGAAGTGAAAACTCCAAAATTCAAAGCTTTCCCAAAGTCACAATAATTTAAAATGCAATATAATTAATAACCAGATAATAAATAAGTTTGCGTTAACTAAAATACAAGTGTCAATAATAAAATATTGCTATGAACACATTTTAAGTCTTTATTATTATAGTAGCAATTAATAACATTTCAAGCATATCAAATATTATTTTATTCTTCTTCTTCTTCCACTTATTATAGGCCAGTGGGCTGTTTTAACCACAAAGTGGTTCTATAAGCCTTCTTTCCCCTTAGGCCGGGTAGGTGTCTAGCCTTGCCCGTCGAAACTGAGGAAGAGTTCCCTTGTTAGGGAGTAAACGACTACCGCAGGTGTTAGCGTGGTAGCCGGGGAGCGTACGGGCGAACCCGCGCCGGCCGCCTTAGAGGCGAGCATTTGCTCGCGTGACCATCCGCCCACCTTATTATTTTATAATTTTTGTAAATAGTATAAAATGTCATTGGTTTTGATAATAAGTTGTCAAACTGTATTAAAAATATTATTAGTCTTGATTTGAACAAAATGTAATCAGAGTAGGCTTGGAAACAATTTAAAACAATGTAACATCGAATACAACCAATTGGGACAAGAAAGCCAAACTACGAGGTGATGTTAATTTGGTTTGTCGAATAAATAATTGTTAATTTATGAGTAAATACACTTTTCCCAATACAGTGAGTTTAAAAATTAATTCTATATTATTTATTATTCGTAGCACCTCTGTACCTCAGAAGTTAAGTGTTTATTTTGTGCATCGAGTGTTGACTAGTTCCGGACAGAATCATTGGCGTCTTGTGAGCTAGAGGTTGACAGCAACCTTCGTGGAAAGCGGTTGGAGCCCAAAGTGTTAGGCAACGGCTAAATTGGAGGTGCTCTCACAGAGGTCGAGCTGCAGGAGTCGTTCTGCGGTCATTCAGCTGCTTGTATCGGCAGGTCAACGAAGAAAGTGGTGCCCAGACATCGTGGGACTTGCTGGGGTTCAAGTTAAGCCCTAGATTTCATTCCAAAGCCAACAGAAAGGTCAGAAAACTTCACCCTAAAACATTGAATCTAGCGAATTTCCAAGTCGTCGTTTCTAAGGCGTCGGTTTTTGTGCACACCCGGCAGAAGCGTCCTTTGAGTGTTTTTTTGTTTGTGACGTGCATTTAATTACGGCAATTATTATCACCTAGCCAATGCTTCAATTACGTAATCACAGATAATTGTCGTTTAATAAGGTACTTGTTTTGCTGATTGTGAGGTTGGATTGCCGTATTTGAATTAATTTCCCTTTAGCAAAATAATATCCTGTATTGTAGCAATCCCATTCGTTAAATCACCATTACACACAGTGTTTACTTTAAAATCATTAAAAATAATACCACGATAATCGATTTGACAGCAAATGTCAGCGTACATAAATCAAACAAGTAGAGACACTCACTGTCGGTTCCTTTGATGTCAAAATACCGATTTGAATGACCTTGAACGGCTCCCGGGGGGTACTTTCTGATGGTACTAACAGATGGCGCCACTACTTTATCACATACATGGATATATTAGTACAGGATACGGCGTGCCGTTGCTACAGTTGAACAAGACGTACCATCTGTTTCTGTCACTCTCAATGCGTGAATTAGGTATAGCGCTATCCTTTAGAGAGGTATTTTGGCCCGACAATGAGAGTAATTCCGAAAAAATACATTTAACTCGTATTTATTACATAGCGCCAGAAATAGTCTTTTTGGTCTCAAGGTGCTACAAAATGTAGCAAATAAAGGAATAGTATAAATAAACACAAATTAGAAAACATAACCTCAACAGTCACCACCTTATAACCTCACTCGATGACACTTAAATTATACACTAACCCTTTATTGGTATCACAATGATCTTCTACTAAACTGGGACTAGGGGACTTGGCTGTTGTGGGACAGGTCAAGTTTAGTTCAGCTTTGTGTTATAGTAGGTTAAATTTTTAATTACATTTCTTTGTGTTGTACCGAAAAATTGTCTTTTCATGCCATGTATCTCTAGATATGTTTTACACTTTTGTTATCCCTATGGTGGGATATTACTATGCCTACTTGGGGCATTATTGTTACATGTACTTATACCCATTATAAGTATTTATGGATCATTTGTAGATACGTGTAATTTTGCGTTTTTAGTCAAAAAGTCAGTTGTTCATACAAACTTTAATAAATTGTATGAAAATGTACATGTTTATTTTACATTTCTATAAAATAAAAATTCTAGTTTTCTATTCTGGATTTTGAGATATTAAGCGTGAAATAAATGCATTTCTAAAGTTTGGAAAATGGTCTTTTACTCCCAACTCTTATTAATTAAATAAAAGGTATCAAAATCACAAATATTTTTACACCTTAATTTTTACATCTCAACGTCCTTTACATGCTGATAATTTGAAATTGTCATGTCATGGCCAACTAAAAGTTTGGGAAAAAATTTGATTTTGGACGCCATTTTGAAATAAAATGTCAAGGAGTGACACACGGTTGAAAAGAGAATTGTGTAGCGGTTGAAGTAGGCTAAAAATATATACAGGGTGCCATCTAAAATTTAAAATTCAGGGTTACTGCCGGTTAAACCGGAAGTGGACAAATTAGTTGTATTTGGTCATCAAAAGGTTGCCCTTATGATAAATGCATCACCCACATTTCAGAATTTAATTCTAATAAATGATAATGTTATGGGCTGTTACATGTCCGATGTGTCACCCTGTATAAAGTAGCATCATTAATTGAAATATTACAGATCTTCCATCATAAACTAGCTGACAGGATCATATACCCAGTGAACAATTAAGTGTATAATTACACTTTCAATAATAATGAATGGACAAACTAAGGCATATCGTTAAGGATTCGATAATAAATACCATTGCTAGCACCACTAAAGCTCCGATGAGGTCTTAACGGCTCTCATCGGAGGCGTTTGATCTGCGGTACAACGGCACAACGCAAAACGTAATGTTGGAAGGACTTCAATATAAAATGTTGGCACTTGGCTCAGCAATAAAGTCTCGACAAAATAATGTTTTCCGTGTTTGAATTTCCTATTACATAATCATCACAGTGGCGACCTAGTCAATAGCAAGCATTAGTTCTGGCAGTTATTTAAGGACCGTTCTCGTTATTAATTAAAGTTTTGTATCTTTTCAGCCTCTGCGTATGGTGGTCAGCAAGAAGGATGGGAAACTTATTCTCTCGCTTCCGGGTTTATCTGCGATGAAAATTGTTGAAAGAATTGTGCTAAATAATTAGCAAGTATTTTACGATCTTTAATGGCATAGTTAAGGATTCTGTTATCGATATCTGCTGTGCTGCGATTCTCTGCTATTGCAGAGTCATTGCTTTGTCAGTGACGTACGGTGCGGATTTCCATGTTGATTATGAAATTCTTCGGGCTAATTTATCAAGTGTTTTATTAATGTATTCTTAATTTTTTAGAAATATATCTTTGTCTAGTGTTATTGTTTTTTCTATTAATCGTCGTAAAAGTCCATTCTGTATCATTATTGTTAAGTTTCAGTGGATACTCTTTGTTAATGATACGGTAGGTGAGACGTCTAAAGGAATATCAAAGTTTGTTGACATTTTGGTGTATCTGGTTTATATTTTCTAAGTTAGAAAAATTGTAATAAATTTGTCCGTAGGGTTTTCCAGTTTAAATTGTTTTAAAAAGTTTACGATCGCAGGTTAGAGTTACTCTTAATACCAATTGCTGACGTTTCGCGTTATGGAGTTATTTTCATGGTCTCTAGTTTTGGGTACGTTCAAAAACCATAAAATATGTAGGAGGGTAATAATTCATGTTCAAAAATTATTTATTTGTCCACGGTCTCAAGCCAGACGTGTAAAAAGTGATGACGCGCAAATTTAACATTCAAATAGAATTCTTTAATAAATTCTCGCTGACGGCATATTTCAAATTTTAAATATATAATCTTAATATCGAGCTAAAAGACACCATTCTGGCGAAACTTCTTTAACGTTATAAATTAAAGTGGACATTTTTAGATTCAACTATAGGCTGACAATTAACATGCATGTAACAAACATTACATAAGTATGGATTAGTAATTGAAATAAAAATAACAGTATTACTGCGGAAACTCACCCTAAAAGATTTATAAAATGGCTTTGCAACAAAATATATTGTATGTAGAGAATGAAAAATGACGTCTACAATTTAAAATGTTTACGAGATGTTCATCGTATTCTTATTTTCAAATGGCCTAAAATACAAATTTTATTTTAAATCATATTATTGAACTACTAACTTTAGTAATGCTAATTAGTCGCCACTCTTCGTGACCTGGAGCTAGGAGGAAGTAATCAAGCTGACGTTGGTACACCTGACAGACGTTTGAGATTTTAGTTTACTCATTGGAGAAGGCGCTCATAAGACGCGACGCGCTGTTACACAGACGGTTCGCATAAGGAAGATGGCACGGCCGGAGCCGCATTTGATCTTTTCAACCACGAGCAAGAGCTACAAAGCGAAGTCGTTAGGTTGGCCTACTAAGACTCCATTTGCCAATGTAAGCTGCTAGCCATTCGGATGGCTCATCTCACAAGAGTCTGCACTTTAGTCGTTACGTGACATGCCCCACGAACCTCCAGTCGAAGGTGTGGCAGGTGCCATGGCCCATTGTGGACGAGTTTGTTTAAATTGGTGAAGGTAGGTGCGGCACCGAGGAAAACAAGCGAGCAGACTACAGCGATTTTGTACCCACGAGCCTAGTGGAGTTCGTCGAAAAATGGTTGTAAAAATTCCTCTCTATATCCTTCTGCAATAATGTTCCCATTAATAGTAATTGGTCCAATTAAACGACTTACATTAAGAGCTGCCTAGACCGTAACCTATTCAGCATACAGAGGTGCTTCAACAAAGTCATGAGGATTCTTAATGGATCATGTCCGACAATTTTGCGAATTAACAAATCCTTGCTAATAAAATAAAGCTTCGTCCGTAGAAAACGTTTTCCTGAGTGCATCTTGATTGTTAAGTACACGTGAAAACCATTGACAGAAACGTAGCCTGTCATGAATATCATGTGGTAATAGTTCATGAACTGCTGTTACACGATAGGGCTATACGTAGACATGTTTGCGTAGAATTTGATGACAAGTCCCCACAGAGAGATTAACTTGTTGCGACAAGTGACGAACAGAAGTGTGGGGCTGATTCTGCATTATCTCAGTCACTTCTGCAACAGCTTCATCTGTGAAGAAAAGATCAGCTAGTTGTGTGACTAATAAACCGACATAGGACTACCGAGGTTCAACCGAATCAGCGCCAACTCCAAACGTGCCAGTTTTTGAACACCCGTTACCCATGTAGTCCGTAGAATGATGTTTGGTAGCCTTTTGGCAATTACCGCAAATGATATATTGGCTCATACAGGACGATTATATGATGATCAAAGGTATGGAGCCCGCAGAAGCATGAAGTTCCGCATAGTAGTCCGCGGAAGCATGACGGGTTGTAACAATAGTGAATTATTATAAGGCAGTACTAGCGAAAAGTATCGACAGCCAACCTAACATGTGGAGGCAGGAATAAAGTGATAAAGGCCTGATGCTGACTGATGTAAGGCCAAGTATTGTAACATCGCTGCCGTAAGTACTGAGTACACTTATTATTATCGATGAGATTTACAGATCAGTAAATTTCTGTTCTTTTACATTTAACCGCCTGCCTTTGTCATTGGGCCGAGGAAGGCCCACGCTTGCACTGTTTGCACCTCGTCGCCGTCTTATATAATGAGTTAGTTTTATTCACCCATTTCAAAAGTATCGGAGTTTGAATTTTATTATTATTTCATTCAAATATTTTCTTTTGAAAGTTCAGTGTCCATCAAATATCGATAAAATATGTTGAAGTTGAGATCTATACTGTATTTTTGCGAAAACTCCAAATTTCGATTCTCCTCATAGAGACAGAACGACAATTATCTAAGAAGAAACCGCAACAATAGCATTGTTTAGTTGACTTAGTTACACGCTCGTTATTCTAGAAATAAAATTTTTCGATTTCCTGCGACAGTAAACTGCTTGCAACATGTATTTTCTTATTACAAAAGTAACAATCTTGGCGCGATTTTCAGCTCATTATGAATGTATGCCAGTTATCCCGGGAAATCGTATACAAACCAAGAAACACCTTAATCCGGCCAGCTTCTTCCGGAGTGTAGAATGAAGTTTAAATTGGTGCTTAAGTGGGTTAGCTTGTTATAAAAGTCCGGAGATGTAGCATTTCGTTCTTCGTTCTGTGATTCGACGCGACACGAGTTCATTATTCCAGTTTCTTAATCAAACCCTGTAGCTTCTACAGGCCGTAGCTGCCCCGCACAATTTACAGGACAACTTTTTTGGCTGAACTTTTGTAACAACTTAGCTCCAGATCTGGGGTTAAAATGATTCACGCTTAAACCCTTTAACTTAAAAAGTATCCTGTAATATTAGTACGTCACTTACTTGGTCAGTTTCCCTGTTATGGTTGTTTCGTGAGCGATTTGTATCGGCTAAATATAGGATTTTGGTTTATGTTCAGGAACTTGTGTTTTATGCTTCAGTTTGTTTATTCAATTATTGGGTACGTGGTACAAACTCAGTTATAGAATAAAATATCAAAATGTCTGAAAGAAACAAAACTAGACTACCATACACTATACATGAGTGGCAAATGGAAAATTCAAACCAATAGAAATATGTTGCATACGATTAAAAATGATTAATGTAGTAGGGTCATTTGAAAAAATGAATGAAGACAAATGACAACAGTCAGCAGCAGAAAAAAGAGGATCGACGAAGAACAAATTTAAGAAAAAAGTTAGACGAAACAATGCTATCATAAGATCTTGCAAGAACAGCAAGAACTAGTTAACTTGGGCTGTATTTAGCAAGAGACTATGGCAAGCAGTAGTTGAACATCAATTTCGAAGAGGGTTGCGGAGATGGATAAATTTATGCGCTTGGGCTCAAATTAGTAGCAACGTTTCCCGCAGGCGCGGAAGGCTTTTTGGGAGCATTGGTGACTCTTGCAGGCAATTTCGACGTAGCCTGATATAGTAATCTCAAAGGCATAGCCTACAAATGTTGTTTTTCGTCTCATTGTTGTAAAGTGAAATTTTATTTCGACCCCTGGTCGGATATTTGGAGAAACTCCGATCGCTCGAAAATCAGTCGTTCCCCAAACAGCCTGTATAGCGACGCTCTACGACGCCACAAGCTTGAAAAGCTTTCTTTTCATTGGCTTCTGCTACTTATATTTTGAACTTATGCCCGGGGACACGTTTTCTAAGTAAAACTTCTTCGCTTAGTCGAGTGTAATTTTTGTGGTTATTACATTTAACGCCGCCAATCTTGCTTGATTTCGAGCTAAGTTGAATTCGTTCTATTGTGTAGTAAATTACCGCCCTTATTGCTATTCTATATTCAGTTAAGCGATAGATGTGTGGTATTTAAACGTTGACCTAAGTTTTGAGTGCGACTCCGTTGGGAGTGTAGTAACATCTTAGGCTAACAGGTTCTCAATATTCTTTTTCTGTGGAATTATGCCAAAGACAAGCACTTGCTAGGAGGTTTATTACAGCGTGACTCGACGCCACCATCAGGTAAAATTCTTAAGGGTTGTTTTGTTAGCGTCATTGCGATTCTAGCATTCAGCTGGAAACCAACCAAATTTATTTCACTTGTTATCTTAATATAGTGATTCCCAATTGCATGCTGTGTAAGTTATTTCTAAAGCAAAATGCAGTTACGTGAATTCTGAAGGTAAAGTAAACATTTCAGAATTACGAAGCAAGGTAGATCATATCTGAGTGTTGAGCACTTTGCTTGTAGCCGAGGGGAAATCTTCCTGATAAGCATAATATTCGATCCCCATTAGATATATCAGTGGCGAACAAGGTACACGAAATTTTTACCATACTTTCAGGACACAACTTGTTTTCACCATCGCGAGTAAACCTTATCTTCCAGCCCCTTTTCCCATTGAGCAGCACCTTTTTAGTTTGTTACCGTAAACGAATTTTCCCCAATAACAAGCGGTTGGCACATCATGTTGTCATTTATTTTTAATTTTCAATGCAATTGAGGATTTCAGTCGCCCTCTGTAAATATTAGAAAAAGAATTCTCTCAGAAGACTAATTTTGATGTTAAGGCTAAAAGGACAACAACTGAAATGCTACTCTTACGTCTTACAGCCACCCATATCAAATAACTTGTTAAACGGACATTTTGCCATAAAACTAGATGTTCTTAGACCATGACCCATTTAACTTATTACTTTCCAGCTTTTTATTAGAATTAGTAATTAGTAATTAGTGATAAGTACTACAGCATCTGTTAATCATAACTGAGTAGGCTCTAAGGCAGAATGTGATACTGCCAAAGAAGAACCAGTTGAGACCGTGTAAGAACGTTATCAATACTTCACCACGCAATATAAAAAATGTTATTGAAGAAGCTTTTTGTGATTCCTTTTTCATCGGCAATTGTTCTGGCCCTCTGTGATTTTAATTTCTTAGTGGCTTGATCTTCTTAGTGTTTGACACATTTATACTGTTCAATTCGGCTACATACTCGTCTGCCGAGTATAGAACCTGTTTAGCAGGCAGCATTTGATGAATGGAAGCAAGCGTTTGTTTTGTTATGACGGTGTCACAAGATGAATTATGGCTTCTTTCCGATTTTTTATCGAAGTTAGCTTTTTCTTGTGATCGACATGGCATTTTCAAATTTTGTGTGCAACTGAGACGGTGGCCAATCAATGCCCACGCATTTAAGATATGTAAGCAGATATAAGGAAGTTGTAGTAAGATCTTCGTTAAATAAGCGAGGTTTTGGGTTGAGGGAAGTTGTACCGTTCGAAACTATGCCACACATTTGTAGTTTTCAATAGTTTGTTACATTTAAAATTGTCAGCAAGACATATGGTGAGACTTTTCGCCTAACTTTATAGTTTACTTTGTTTGTGGTTGTGTATAGAGGGTTGCATATCCTCTTTTTGAAACGTTTACAATTTTGAAGTTAGCCATGACGGATAAAAGGCAGATTTTTGGAAAAGAAGGGCCGGTTTCCTGTTTCCGCTTTTTGGTGGCATGTTCTGGCAGCATCAAAAGGAAAAGGCAAGTCCTGAGTTTGTGCTTTGGACATCATATATTAGATATGGATGAATTAATCCCTTTGAAATGTTTTGGAATTATCCCAAGTGAAAGTGGCCATTTCACGATATTTGCGGAGCACATGTTGCATGAAAGAAATCCTTCCAACGAGGAACCTGGGTTAAACTAAACACCCTTCTGAAGTCTCAAGGCTATCAAATATTCACTATAACGAAGACTAAGGTTACATCGTGGAGAAAATACCAGATCTCCATACTAACGTGAAATGTGAAGCCACCATCTACCACGTTCACCTTAACCTGGTTCCTGGGCGAATTTATCGGGCACGTAGCGTACATCCACCTGCCCTATGATGAGGGGAGCAGTGCTGCGTTCAATCGTGTAGAGCTCTCCTTCAACGTGGACAGGCATCTCGAACTATCGCTTTGGCGGACGGTTGCTGCTACCCTTCTCGGAAGCTCTCAAGAAAACTGTGGGCCATCCACTGGGACTGCTGCTGTTCCATTGGTTGTGTCTAGCCCCTTCGGAAGTTTGTAAGCAAGCTGTGGCCCATCCACTGGGGCTGCCGCTGTTCCCTATGCTGCCTGTTGATTTTATTCTACCACGATCTGCCACAGGTGCGTCGTTTTTGACTGCTCTATTTGATTCAATTGTGTGTGCTTACCTGACTTGCTGTTTGAGGACTTGAATATTTTCAATTTTATTTGAGGTTATGACTCGAGTTTTGCTAACAATTTACTGTGTAACCTGAAATCTTTAAAAGTTATATATACCGTTTACTTAGTCAAATTACAGTTGGTTAAGGAAGTTTAATTACGAATAGGAGTAATGTCTGTGACGAGTAAAATCATTTATACTGTTAAAAACTAGCTTATGTAGCTAAATTAAGTCGCTGATTGGCTAACTTAAATTTCACACTTCTACCCAAACAGTTTTAGGGAATTGATAATTTTACGAGATATGTTCAGAATTGACCTAGACTTTTCATTTTAGAAACAGTAACAGTAACGTAACATTACAAAAACATATATTATTTTTCAATATAATGTCCTTCCTTAAAACCCCCCGGTAATTTGCGGATTCCATCATTTCCATCACATGTTTATTAGAGTTCTTGCTTTCGAAGTGATCCTTAGTGCAGCATTGGAAATGTTGAATACACACAACCACATTTAACCATTTTACATTATTCAAACGTTGAATTGCGTGAAAGACCGTCTCCTTCAAATTATCTTTGGAAACGGCAATAGATATTGGCTGCCGTTTCACCATCATAACACATAAATTTTATAATAATGCGGGTCACAGAACTCGACACATTACTAGATGCCATGATGAGTATATGGCCCATTGTTTATTGAAACAAAACATTATCCCGCTTGAATATTGCTAACACAGGTACCTTGATTATCATTGAATGGCTTGACAATAGGTTTTCAATTAATGTCATAATATAAAAAGTTTTGTTCTGTTTCAGAATTTCGGGGTTATTAGAATTATTTTTCTAACAAAGAATTTTGGTTTAGACCGCGTAGTCTTTGTGGATAAACACCTAGCATTTTGGGCTTAATGTGTCTTGCTCCTTGTGAACTCGAGCAAAGATCCACGCGATGGTCATTGATTGATTGATGACCATGGGATGCAGGGATTTCGATGGGTTAGTAGCGAGCTCAATTTTGCACTTCGACTCTGTGGTCTTTTGTGTCCCCCTTTTGATTAAAATAGATCTGCACCTTCAACAAGTTGTAGGATGTTTTTTACAAGGTGCTCTTGTGTGAGAGCTGCTCCATGCGAAGTTTCCCCGAAGAGTTGCCGTCTTTTACCGAATAACACTGGACAGTCGAAGATTATGTGTGTGGCTGTCTCCTCCTCTTCCTGACATGATCTACAGAGTATATCGCCTCTGTATATATCTATTTTTGTAGGTGTTTTCTCAGGTGGTAGTATCCTGTGACTAGTCCTATCAGCCGTCTAATGTGAGTTCGTCCTAAATGGAGGACATCAGTTGTTAGTCTGCGAGAAGGCGTTCTAATTATTTCCTGTCCCAGTGTTTGTCTTTCTCGAGAAGCATGTTGCCTAGCAGTCTATTTTTTTTATCGCTGTTCGGATGCTTTGTTTGGGTATACCAAATGCCGGTTCTGGGCTTGGGAATATACGCGTTTTGTATTTTCCTGGACGCATTGCATTATAGCTAAGATTTCAGCTTGAAAGACTATGCCTTTGGTGCCAAGAGATACACTAATGCCCCCTTTTGGTCTTACGCCATGTATTCCAGCACCTGTGCCCTCTGCGGTTCGGGATCCATCTGTGTACCAGACTAGCCCGTTTGGCAGGTGGGTTGAGATTTCTTGGGTTCAGTCATTGTGATCATACCTCACAGTGAAAGGTTTCTCAAAAGAATACTCTGGAAGGGTGTAGTCTGTGCCCATTTTCAGAATGGGGTTGCCTTTGACCACTTCCTGTATCCGTTTGTGTCCGCGCCGTCGCAATGGCCATGCTCTTTGGTGGCTCTTGTTGTTTGAGTACCTTGAGAACGAGGATACTTAGTCAGATTTGGCCTTATTGCTGTTTGTGCACCCATATTAACTAACGTTTCGCAAGACCATGCAGCTTGCATTATCAGAGTGAAAGTCGCACTAAGAACTAAAGCTTGGTGTGGAGCTATCTATAGTCCTCTGTACCAACCGCTTGGAGCGACTTAACGCTGATTGTGTTAGGGTTAAATTACTTGATAGTTTAGGGTGTAGTATTGTTAAGTTAATTACTACTATATCTACCATCTATTTGGTGCTTATAGTTAGGAATATATCGGACCCTAAAATGTAACACAATCGTAATATGTATATTAGGCGTTAAATCACTAGTTCTTGCTTTTGTGGGGACTCAGCATGGCAGGTGCAACCGCTGGAACATATCGAGAAATGCATGCTTGACCGGCGGTTGAGTTCGAATCGGGCGTAGGAACGTTTAGGGAAGCAATGGCGTCGCGCCATAGGTCACGTGCGGGTATGCAAGCGGGTTGTCTTGCGTATTGGTTGGCTTAAGCGATTGTGCGAACAATTATTTATAATGTGATAAGTTGGAATAATGTGAAACGAATCTGCGAGCGCCGTCACGCGTATCCGTAGGTAGTGAATTAGATTGGTTAGAGTAGAATGCACGTACTATCGTAGTTAGTTGAATGGTATTTAGTAGCCCTTTGACATTTACAGCAGACGATATACGTCAGAAGTTTTTGCTCGTGCTGGACTATATGATAATCGAGGGTATGGATCCCGCGGGAGCACGAAGTCACGCACAGTGATCCGCTGAAGCATGATTTACGGTAATTACTTTACTGTGAAGGATAAGTACCCTACGAGTTTTTACCGACTCTGTACGTGTTGTAACAATAGTTAATCTAGTGGATTACTATTGGGCAGTATTAACGAAGAGTACCGACAGTTAACCTAACCAGTGAAGTCAGCGATGAGGTGCCACAGGGTTGATGCTGACTGATGCAAGGCCAAGCATTGTGACCTCACTGCCAGAAGTACGGATGTGCTAGGGGTGCGGCCACTCCCGGTGAGTACAATAATTATTATCGATGAGATTAATAGGTCAGTATGTTTATGTTCTTCTTCATTTAACTACCTGCCTCCGCCACTAGGCGAAGTAAGACTCGAATCTGCACTATTTGCACCCCGTTGCCGCCTCGTGCTCATGTGTAAGTTGCATCCAACACTTTGACACACTTCAAAAGTATCGGGATTTGGAAATTGAATATAACAAACACACTGCCGTTCTAACAATTGGTGGTTCAAGTGCAGCGCAATCCGTGGGGTGTGGCCGTAAGACGCACAGTGGTTGTAATGTTTTAGAGCGTGTAGTACAGGAGTCCACGTTTTACTAAAGTTAAAACCATCTTCTCTTCTTATATTATTTGGATGTGTTTCTATTTCTAGGGCTTCACGTATCACTCGTAGGACGTAGTGAGGTATTTTGACATTATGTTCTTGAAGTCTTAGATAAATGGGAACGATTACTGTTCAATGTAACTTTAACCCCAAGAATAACAAGGAATCTGATACATCATCATTCAATGCAAAAAGCAATAGTTCTCTAAGCTAAGTAGTGGGCAATCATAATGCGCATAATTTAGTGAAATAAATGGTTCGAATGATACTACTCATGGCCTAGTGGCCGATCTCGTCCAAAGTTCTTTTATTAATATTTCACACAATGACGAAGAAGTCAGCCTGATAGGTGATGGTCTTCGCAGAGTTCAGATGCATACACTACGTAAAAATTAAGTCGAGTATGTTGTAGCGAACTATAAACACATTTTTCAGTATGTGAATGTTTTAAATACAATAAATACAGAGGGTGGCCAACGTATGCTCGAACAAGAAGAAGCATAAACAAAAGAAAAAGCAATGTATTTAAATATGATTGTCTAAGCACCAACACATAAAAATTAAAAACGCAAACAGCTTTGTATTAGAAAAATATCAGCATGATATTTCCAGAAACTTAGGTGAGAAAATTGCTTGTTGTTGTAGTGTTTCTGAGAAATTTGGGAAATATTGTGTATGTTGGGTTGTCTTGTTCTGGCACCTTTTGATTTACGATTGGAATTTTCCTGTTTCTGGAGATTTGTAGTATATCGCATTCCTCGCCGAAAATGTTTGATTTGATAGTTAAAGTTCAATCCAAATTTCATTTTCATATGTATTTTCTTAAGCCATATTTTGTTTGTTCTTTAAAATTTTAAAATGAAAGTTTAGCTGATGCATTAGAATAACCCGTTTTTTATCCCGAAATCGGACACTTTAAATTCAGTATACAGAGCATATCGAGCTTTCACTGTGTGGAGCATTCGAAAGCCCACCCCTACGCATTTTCACCGTCTTGTTATATTAAAATAAACATTCAGCTTAATCCCTGCAAGATTGAATTTGCAATCCTTCCGGGATTTTCGGGAAATTTCTGAGGCCTTCCTGTCGGCCTAAACACCGAAGATGCTTACGAATTTAAACAAATATCGGCGGCCCTCTTAAACGTATTGCTAGCCCTGCTAAGTCGCGATGACTAAATTGGAATCGCGGCTTGCTTCGATTAAATCCCATTTGTAGCAGTAGCTCTGAGATATATCAAAGATTCGGAATCGAATGTCTCGGAAATCGTAACGATGTTATCTGCGAGTAGCTGGCTATTCTGGGCAAAGCTCAAGCTGTAATTTCATATGCCGATAGCGGTGATTCGATACAGACCTCAGCCTTGCGTTGGCGGTTCATATGTGAATTCTCCGTAATGTAGTAATCAGAAACTTCACCTAGCAGTTGTGGTGCAGTTTTTGATTTCTATGTAAACAACTGTGATCCGTTTCTGTATTTCGGGCTATTTCGGTTTTTACTAGCATTAAAATGGCAATTGGTACACCTACTTTGTAAAGACGTGCATCATCCTTATGTTATCACAGTAATTACTCTAGAAAAACAATATAAAACGAAAACTTTATGTCAATACTAGAATCCGAATACACTAACCAATGTTGATGATCTAACAAAGTTTTACAAAATTAACATGTTGCACATGTAATATTAAAAACAAGATCATTTGTCCGTTATGGTTTACGAACGCAATGCCTTAGAAGGCTGTACGTTGTTGTGTTTGATTCGAAGGCAATGCTCATAACAATGCATAGTATATTGGTAGTTCAGTTCATTACGCAAATGAGGAAATAAAATAGAAGCCAATCCTTATCAAACAGAACAATTTGGTAGATTACTCAGAAATTCCATGTCACACACAAATCAACAAATATCTATTATCTTTCCAATATTTGATATCATCGAGCTCCATTTATATAAAAAAGGAATTACTTCCAATTATTGCGGAGTCGGTGTTGTAGCAAGGACTTTTAGAATAGCTCGCGGACATAGTAATCCCTCTAAGATTTTCGACATCAGGGACTGCTTAATATCTGGTAAACTAAGCAGGTAAACGATTAGCAAAGTACGAAGAAACTAAGCAGTGAGTATCACCTTCCAAAAAGAGTTTGCGACGTTGGATTGCTCTCTTACTCGGCAGTCGCCTGAGCATTTACTGTGATTGTGACAATAATTCTGTATCTGTGTAAATGTGAGAAAACCAGTTATAGGTTTTGCAGGTAAACTGAAAGCAGGGTTTTACGAAGGAAAATAGAAACGATATTTAGAGCTTCTGAGGAACGTCACAGTTTTGGTCCTGGAAAATAGTGTGCTGTTAATTTGCTCTGCACAACATAACAAACACATAAAAGTTTAACAGTCAATCAAATTTTAGAAAAACATACGACAGTGTTCTTGTAAACCAACTATCGACGTCTGTATATTTCACATTAATTAAGTTATATTAGTATTCAGGAATTGTCTTGAATTTTCAGCTATTTTTAGTTATCATGATGTAGGTTAGCTCGCCGTTTCTTTGTTGATGTACATTCGGGTGCCTAAACTTCCTTATACACTCTTCTGCTGTGTAAAATTTGAAAATCCTAGAGAAGTAATAAAACTTTTGGTATTTTTTTACTGTCAGTATATAGAGGGAGCGTCCATTTTAAGAGATTCACTGACAGATTATTTCTGGTGCTGTATGGTCATGAATACATGAATACATGTAATCTGTAAGAAAATGATAAAGACACAAATACATGAAAGCAAATACATAAAACAATGGCCCACTGCGCATGAGAAAAAATATTAATTAAATGCTTAAAGTTCAGTTAATTGTGCGAATACAAAGTTCATAAGCGCGAAGTATGAAATAGTTACGCGCACCAATAAGTTGAACGCGAAGCTGTCGTTTCTTTCTAGTGTCTCGATGCATGGAAACCCGATCTGCCGAGTTAGCATATGACGTGATGCGCTGCCGGTACTTCCCCGTTATCAGGCAGCGAGCACCTCGCCAACAGTTGCGTAATTACTTACTACAATTGCTAACAGCTTTGTCGCTTCTGGGCTGCTTTACTTGAATAGCTTGCATCTGGGGCTCGGCTAACGACGCCTTTCTTCTGAGGTTTGCACTCGCAGAACCTTAACGACCCTTTGAAAGGTCGACCGTCGCTCTTTATTAATTTAGGAGCGTACCAGGCGATCCGCGATGTTCACCCACTTGAACGCGAATCAGGGCGACATTTGCCCTTCGCAGGTTTGACGGCGAATGAATTCACTTGCAGGCCTCAGCATCGTTTCCAATCCACTGCTTCTTGTTCTCCAAATTAACTTCCATTGTTGGCACATTTTCTCACGTAACACTAGCGCGTCCACTCGGGACTCTATATTGCGGTCACACACACAGCATTCCGTCTTTATATTGCGATACTACGTAAATAAACATAAGAACACATACTGCTGGGTCGTATTACTAATTAGTATGTAATATAAGGTATAAAATAGGTTAATACAGGCGGCACGAATTGGCCCTTTTCAAAGTCAGTGGCGATTGAAAACGTATGCCATTGAAGAGCATTGCAAGGGAAATGATTGTAGCTAATGGTTCATATTTATTTAATTTTTTCCACAAATAAAAAAATACAACTTGAAGTATAAAGAGTTTAAGAACTATCCTTTTTTCTTGAAGGTTTTCCTTTCGCATTTTTTTGTTATGAAATATTTATGTTCTTTTTAGAGTTGTAAATGAAAATTGGGGTACAGCAATTTCTGCTTTGTATTTATTTTCTTAGAGACAGTGTTATGTGGTTTATGGCTGTGTACACCAACAGCAACCCACCCCATTTTGCTCAGAATGTAGCTGACGAAACCTTGCTATACCATAAGACAACTTCTGAATCACAGTGTTTTCTATTATAAAGCATCATTGAGTATTTAATTTTCCGTATAGAAATTCCCCGTGAACCTCTCAGTGAAAGAAAAGAAAAAAAACATCCGTAATACATAAATCTGATGCACAGTAGTCGCATAAACACACAAAATTGATACTTAGAACACTTTCCTATCAATAAATATATAAAGAGGTCGCCCTTCTCCTAAGCCTTCAAGATCTACAAGAATCCAGCTTTAAAACAGTGGTATAAGAAATACAAACTGAGTGTCAAAATTGGTCAATATTATATTATTTGCTCAGGTTGAAGTTGGTTTTGGGGAAGACTTTGGTGATATTGCGTACATGGCAAAGATAATAAAGGAGTATTAGAGGCGAACACTGAAAAAGGAAATATATGGTAGCAGACTGTGAAGGACAACATCTGATGATGGATGGTCAACTCATCTAAAGTCTTCACTTGTTTTAACACAAGAAATAGCCAGTGCAAGTTAATTAAATTTATTAGTATCGAGTTACGATAATAATACACTAAATCCATTTTAATAAGTTGAATAATTCACGTCAGCACAAAGCTTTAATTTAAGAAATGGACGTCCTTGAAAAAGCTAAAATTCAATTTTGCTGTAAAATAATTAGGGAAGCCAATACTTGAATGACTCATAATTAGTATTTCGTATGTTGCGTCTGCCAATGCAGTTCTCTGTATAAATATGTCTGAAGATAAATACAACACTAGTAAATATTTTTGTATCAATATTTTGGCGTAGTACGGAATAAATAACAAATTAAATTAAATAAGATAAGGAAATTAGCACATCTGGATTCAATATTTATTTGTTATTACATACTTTATACCAATAATTTCTTTGTAAATGGCACTAGTACTAGTACCACATATATAAGTAAGGTCCCGGGTGGTGTAGCTTGAGCAAGCCTCCACGTTCGATCAGCAGAGTTAAGCAACCCTCTCTCTGGTCAGAACTTGGATGGGAGTTCCACGGCTGCTTTTCCCGGCACCTCGTGGTACGGCTATCACGGAAAAAAGTTGGTTCCGGCGGTCATACAACATCATGGCAGTCGTTAGTGGGGTTGGAACTCCCCATAAAATGTACAGTGACGCCTATAATTGGCCTAAAGGCTGTTGGCGGAGTACGGAATTAAAAAAAAAGAAATTAAAATTGCATGCCACTAGGTCTCTCTCTCTCAGCTACAATGACTTTACGTGAATTAAAGGTTATCAAAGTACCCACGTAATATGTAGAATTACGTATACTTTAATAAGTAATGATATGAGCAGGCAATGCCTAAATCTGATAAACAATCTAATTGGTTGTGCAATATGAAAAATAAGCTACATAAGATCGAAAGTGCTGCAACACCAGCTACGAATAAGTCGCACAAATTTCAAGAAATGCTAAAGATGGGATAGTGGCGTGTTATTGTCGTATTATGTGTGTTTAGTGTAGGAGCTACATTGACGTCAAGCAGCAGCCACGACGAAGCTAGTAAAGCACATATTTATAAGTATATAAAATAATATTCAGGAGACAAGTACAAAGGGATGCATAGAACTTACGTCAATACCGTAGTTAAGAAGCATCTATTCGGCGCCACGCCGGTCTAAGTCTTTTATGAGTCATGGGTCCACACCATACGAGAAAACAGCAGAAACTTTCCACTCAATTTATATTAGAATTACCTTTGCACCTTTCATTATATAGTGGAGTAGATCTGGGTTTGGAAACAAACTCTCTTTTTTCGAAAATTTTTGTTTGTGATTTCATAGAGTCTGGCTCCCTCTTTCAGATGATCACTATGGGAAGACTACCGGAGGTGCGAAGAGGGGGAAAATTACCGTTCAAAGATATGGGGGAACGGGTTTTTTGCGAATAACTCGCTGAGTTTCATCCAGATCGGAACAGCTTATGGAAGATGAAATAAAGGACTCGCAAATATAAACAAAATGAATTTTAGTTGGTTGAAATCGGTCCAGCGGTTCGCGAGATATTGCGTTTTTAAGGTCGAAAAACTGCGCCCGGAATTTCGCCGCGGCGGGAACCCTCCGAGGGCCGTGTTCGCGTTTTTCGCGGGGAAGATATTGACCTAGCGACTTTATATTTTTTTCCCTGTTAGGTAATCACAATCAAAATAGTTTGTCTAAATTTCAAGTTGCTAGGTCAATTAGGAGGGGAGGGAGAGGGACAACAATAAAAAAACTTTGATCGGGGCGAACTTTTTTATTTATTGGCCGGTCTGGGTCATCCAGACTGAAAAATCTTCGTTAATTTTTTTGCTACAAGATGAGTCGGGGGCGACACAGATTTTCGAGAAAATGGGGAAATGGCTGGCAATTTTCCGATTTCGAAAAGTGGAGTAGGAGACAATTTTTTTCTGTCACCAGATTGAATTTTTTTTCCTTTGAAAATGAGCCCCCTAAGAATCCGGTAGGACAATTATTAAGAGAGGGAGAGAGGTGAACGCGTTTTGCCCTGTAGAAGGGCAAGGGATAGGGCTAGCGACTTCGGGCAGGGCTCATTCTCAAGGGTAATAAATTCCCTTTCACGGTTTTTTTTTATCGCGAAGCGCTATCTTAATCAGGAGCTGCACGCGCGCGTGATATGTTTATCAGGAGTTCCCGTTCACCGGTACACACAGACGAGATGATCGTGACTATTCCCCTCAGATAATATAAACCAATCCCATCAATCAATTTTCAATTTGAACCAATCAGAGTCGAATACAGCGAATATTTTGCACTAGTGCAATACCCGGGTATTTGCACAAGCGCAATATCGAGTATTTGCGGGAAGAAGAGCAAACCTTAGATACACAAGAAATTTCAGAAAGAAAATTGAAAACTCTTTAAAAATGAATAGTGTGGTATACAAAGGATGACATTTCTTCGGGGAATAGTCTTGCAATATTCCCCGCGTGCATTCTGTATTATTCGAGTATTTCTCTCGAACGCTTCTGAATATATAGAATGCACTAGGGATATAAGTACTGAATATGTATTTGTAAGAGAGTAGAAAGAGGAGAGGGTGCGCTAGTCTCTGCCGCCGGCATCTCGTATTCGCCGTGATAAACATATCACGCGAGCGTGCAGCCCCTGATCAAGATAGCGCTTCAAAATAAAAAAACCATGAAAGGGAATTTATTACCCTTGAGAATTAGCCCTGTCCAAAGCCGCTAGCCCTATCCCTTGCCCTTCTACAGGGCAAAACGCGTTCACCTCTCTTCCTCCCTTAATAATTGTCCTGCCGGATTCTTAGGGGGCTCATTTTCAAGGGAAAAAAATTGCAATCTGGTGACAGAAAAAAATTATCTTTAACTCCACTGCTTCATCGCGAAAATGAAGAAATAAGGTTTTCGAAATCGGAAAATTGCCCGCCATTTCCCCATTTTCGCGAAAATCTTGGTCACTCTCTACTCATCTTGTAGCGAAAAAAT
Source organism: Agriotes lineatus (assembly GCA_940337035.1). NCBI lineage: Eukaryota > Metazoa > Arthropoda > Insecta > Coleoptera > Elateridae > Agriotes > Agriotes lineatus. The sequence goes on along the minus strand of CALNHX010009520.1, from coordinate 15,743 downwards.
TAACAAATATTTTCCAATTTGGATGACCCGGATTGGCCAATAAATAAAAAAGTTCGCCCCGATCAAAATTTTTTTATTGTTTTCCCTCCCCCTCCCTTCCTAATTGACCTAGCGACTTTAAATTTAGACAAACTATTTTGATTGTGATTACCTAACAGGGAAAAAAATATAAAGTCGCTAGGTCAATATCTTCCCCGCGAAAAACGCGAACACGACCCTCGGAGGGTTCCCGCCGCGGCGAAATTCCGGGCGCAGTTTTTCGACCTTAAAAACCCAATATCTCGTGAACCGCTGGACCGATTTCAACCAACTAAAATTCATTTTGTTTATATTTGCGAGTCCTTTATTTCATCTTCCACAAGCTGTTCCGATCTGGATGAAACTCAGCGAGTTATTCGCAAAAAACCCGTTTCCCCATATCTTTGAACGGTAATTTTCCCCCCCTTCGCACCTCCGGTAGTCTTCCCATAGTGATCATCTGAAAGAGGGAGCCCGACTCTATGAAATCACAAACAAAAATTTTCGAACAGAGAGAGTTCGTTTTTCGGTTTTTTTTTCGCCACATCTGCTCCACTATATATGTCTATCTCTCCATTCTTTTTTAAATCAACCCAACACACTAGTTCAAAATCATCTTTTCGGCGTCGGTCTAATACTTTGATGAGTCATGGTTTCACATCACTTGAAAACCAGAGTTTTGGCTTTTGATTTTTTAAATTACATACTCGTCCATTTCTCCATTTGTTTTCCAAATTAAGCTAATATCATAGCTCAAAAGCATATATTCGGCGTTAGTTTGATACGTTAATGAATCATATGAAAAAATCGAAAACCAGAGTTTTTACTACATTCACCGTTGTGTTATTTATTATATGTCGATATCACCATATTTTAAAAAAAGGGCCAACCCCATAGTTTCAAAGACTCTATTCGGCGTCGGTTTAATGCATTTATTAGTTATAAGCAGATGAAGAAACAGAGAAACCAGATTTTTGATTAAGTGCGTCTTTTTGTATATTTTTATATATACAGGGTGAGACGGTTAAATGGGAAAGAATTGCAGTTTTACGAGCTCAATCTAATGAGCTTTTTGTTTTGTTTTTTTTGAAAAAAATGGAAGGCCAACTAGATATTTCGTAAAAATGATTTTTTTCTAATTTCGTTCGGTGCATATAGTTCTGTTATTATTGACTTTAGAAAAATATGTAAATGAAAAAGTTGTAGATAATTATGTGCTTACTAACACAGTTTAACCAAAATTTTTATTTAAGCTATAATTTTTGAGTTATGACAAAAACTTGTGTTTTTTCTAATATAAACCATAGTCGTCCATGACTTTATACAAAAGGCCATTTTTAAACGATTCTAAAGATATACCACTTAATATAGTTATTTTTATAAATAAATAAATGATGGCCATTTCTCTCTTTTTGTTTTCGAACTGTTCAAGTAGTAGGCTATGGAAACAATTAATAGATGCAAGCGACAATTATTGACAGGTGCATATAATTTAGTTTCTAATTAATGTTGATTGAGGTTTCGTAAATTATCAATATTAATTTGTCTAATCAAGAAAAGCGTGATATGATTAAGTATTACATTTTGTGCCATAAAAATGTCATACAAGCTGCACAACAGTATTTCGAACGGTATTTTCATCGTCGCCAGCCTTCTCTACCTACCTTTAAGAGACTGTATGACAATTTTAGAGAGTATGGTTCGAAAGGAGGCACGTCAGAAGGTACTGTTGTAAGATTACTGAAAAAGCATAGGTTTCATCCCTATAAATTATTAACACTACACCCTGATGATTACAAGAAGCGCATTGAATATTGTACTTGATTTAGTAACATGTGTGAAGCTGACCCTCAGTTTACATTTAAAGTTTTGTGGACGAATGAAACACGATTTACGAACTGCGGCATGTTTAATAGACATCGTCAACATCTATGGATGGAAGAAAATCCGCATTATGTTGAACAGAGGAGACTCCCAAAATAAGTTTGGATTTAATGTTTGGTTCAACAATTCTTGGTCCGTACATTTTTCACGATACATTAACTGGTGATCATTATCTTCACTTTCTGCAGAACGATTTTGATAATATGCATATATATAATACACATATATTGCTGGTAGGGCCTGTAAACTTCAGAAAACATTACGGCGCCGACATAGTCTCACTTAGAGTATAATGCGTCTCGTGCGCATGCGTGAGAATTCGAACTCCGCCTTTACAAGCGAATTTTAAACTTGACCACTTCCCCATTGGGCGGACGACGCCGCCGCGCTTGCGCACAGCTCACCGTATAAATGAAGGAGTTGGTTGTGTGTCTCACTTCATCGGTGAGTTTCCCACTCATAGCCGCTAGCAATATAGTAAGTATTAGATATATGATAATATGTTAGATGAATTACCCTTACAGACACGTGGTACGCTCGAATGGTTTCAACACGATGGAGCACCACCACATAATCAGCTAACGGTACGAAATCATTTAAATGAAACATTCCCGAACTCATGCATAGGAAGAAACGCGGCGATTACATGGCCACCTCGATCACCCGATCTCTCTGCTTTAGATTTTTATTTATGGGGAATGGTAAAAAATAGGGTGTATCAAAAGTCGTACGACACAATAGATGGCCCAGTACTACAAGTTTTTGCTAATATTGATGGACGTTTCGTTAGAAAGGCAACAAATTCAGTTTTAAAAAGGTGTAACTTGTGCATTAATCATAATGGTGGACCTTTTGAACATCTTTAGTCTTAAATACTTTAATTACGTTGTTTTGGTACTACTTTATTTATATTTCAATTTCCTTTATTGTTTCTTAATTTATCTTTTCTCATTCTCTGTTTATTAGTTTCTCAGAAATTATTTTTATTTAAAATTGTAACTTCAACGGAATAAATCTTTCACACCAAAATAATTGTTTATAATTTCGAAATTAAAAGAAAATTTTTAATAACTAACTTGAATTTTATTATTAAACGTGATGTGCATCTATCAATTGTTTCCATAGCCTACTACTTGAACAGTTCGAAAACAAAAACAGAAAAATGGCCATTATTTATTTATAAAAATAATTATATCAGGTGGTATATCGTTAGAATCATTGAAAAATAACCTTTTTTATAAAGTCATGGCCGACTACGGTTTCCATTAGAAAATATACAAGTTTGTGTCATAACTCAAAAATTATAGCTTAAATAAACGATTTGGACTGTGTTATTAAGCACATAATTATCTACAACTGTTTCCTTTATACATTTTTTCTAAAGTCAATAATAACAAGGCTATAGGCACCGAACGGAATTAGAAAAAAATCGTTTTTGCGAAATATGTGGTTAGCCTTGCATTTTTTCCAAAAAAACAAAAAGCTTATTAAATTAAACTAGTAAAACTGCAATTATTTCCCTATTTAACCGTCTCTCTATCTCCAATACTTTCTGAGATCCCCATGCTAAACATTCAAAAAAACTCACCCTGTATATGGCTCTCCATACTTTCTCTAAATTAGGTCAACACCGTAGTTAAATCAACTATTCGGCGTCGGTCTGGTACTTTGATGGGTCATGGTTCCACATCATATGTGTTGTTCTGTGTTGTTTGCTATTCATTTGTCCCTCCTTACATCTATCTTCTATCTATACAGGGCGTCCCAAAAAGAATGGCACACCGATTAGTAATAGATTCCTTACGTCATAATAAATGGATTAAACCTAATATACCTTTGTACAAAGTCCCTTCAGTAAGAAATTATAGGGCCTTGAAGTTCAATTTTTTATTTCTAGTTTTTTTGTTAATTTCCACAAATGTAGAGATTCTCATTCTGGTATACATACTTACTATTATGTATTGCACTAATAGGATTTTTTTTCATAAATTAGATTTGACTGTAAGGGGTATTTTACCTATCATTAAGACGTGCAATGCCAAGTAGCCATGATCACAAAAACAATGGGTAATGATTGTAATCTAGTAAACAACAACAAGAAATTAATTAATGACGTTGGTGACATCAGTTTTTTGTTTTTTGAGCATTGGGGAATTCGTTATGTAGCGGCATTTTTTTAAACATTTACCTTTCGTAAAAGAACAAGTTCTTATGTCACTAATGTCATTAATTGATTTATCATTGTTTTTTTACTATATGACCACTGTTTTTGTGATCATGGCTACTTAATTTGACGTCTTAATGACAATCAAAAACTTTGGATTGGGATTTTAAGCTAAACGGTTGCTTTTAGGCTTAAGAACTAAGAGTACATTATTTTTGTGCTTTTTAATTCTCTTTAAGATAATAACCTAAAATTTCCAAAAATGTTACAGATAACGAAGTTGGAGTTAGAAAAAGTTTTCAAAGATAGGTCAAGTGCCTATTACAGTCAAGTCTAATTTATGAAAAAAAATTAGTTAGTGCAGTATGTAATAGTAAGTATGTATACCAAAATTAAAATCGATATCTCTACATTTGTGGAAATTAACAAAAAAATATAAAATAAAGAATTGAACTTCAAGGCTCTATAACTCCTTACTGAAGGGACTTCGTACTAAGGTATATTAGGTTTCGGTGTCTCATTATTTTTGGGACACCTTGTATATATAAAAATCAATCGCCGTGTGTTAGTACCGCAAAAACTCGAGAACGACGTAACCAATTTGGATCTTTTTTTTTTGTTTTGTTCGTTTTACTCCCGAGGTGCTTTAGCAAAAAAGAAAATTCGGAAAAATTCAAAATCACAATAGCTAGTTCTCTATAGTTACAAAGCATCCATTAGGCGTCAGCTTCATACTTTGATAAGTCATGGTTCTACGCGATATGGAAAATCAGAGAAAACCGGAGTTTCCTCTCGATACACCTTCCCGTCTATTGTTATTATGTCTATCTCAGCATAATTGTATAAAATTAGGCCAACACTATAGTAGAGAAGAATCTCTAGGGCACCGGGCTGATGCTTTTATAGTCCATGCTTCTATACCGACTAAAAACATTGAGAAAACCACAGTTTTGATTAGCTTCATCTTGTTGTATCTCTATCTCGCCATACATCCTCCAAATTGAAAATCATCCATTCGGTGTCATTGCAGTACTTTGGTGAGTCATGGTTCCACACCTTATGAAAAAAAACGAAGACAGGCGGAGTTTTGACTACATTCTTTGACTATATGACCAAAGCAGTCGGTGTCTAAGGTACCTGGTACTCTGCATGCCTAGACCTTATCCATTAAAAAACAAACAAACGAACAAATTTTGTGCCGTTTGTTATATATCTGTCTCTCTATAGTGTTTCCATAGTTGTAAAGGAGCAGTTAGATGTCAGTCTGAACAGGAAAGAAAGGTTGCGACTAGATTCACCTTTGTGCTATTTTTTATATGTTTGTCTCTTAATACTTTTTCCAATTTAGATCATCTTCATAGTTCGAAAGCATTTATTCGGCGTCTGACTGATACGTTGGTGAGTCAAGTTTCTATACCTTGTTAAAAAACAGAGAAAGCCGGATCCTTGACCAGATTCACCTTTGTGTTCCTTGTTACATATCTGCTTCGCCATACTTTTCCAACTTAAGTGAATACCGTAATTGAGAAGAGTCTATTCGACGCCGCCCTAATTATTTTATAAGTCATGGGTTCACATCATATGAGAAGGCGTGATATGGCTTGATTCATATTTGCGTTATTTTTTGCATGTCTGCGTTATCATAGTTTTTTCAGTTTAGGGCAAGAGCATAGTTTAAAAGCATCTATTTGTTGTCGGTCACATACTTTGACGGGTGAACAGAAATGCCTGGAGGCTGGATCAGGTTTCTGTTACTTGCACTGGTTCTTTGTACCTAATATTTAAGCACAGGAATGAGACTGCATTCCTGTTTTAAGACAACTGAAGTCAATGTCACTTAAAGGGACGATAATTAGATAACTACACGAAGTTCAGCCTCACACTTCAATATTTAGGCTTGGAAAGGTAGTACCGATGTAATTGAATCAAGCAGTCAATGTCGATTCGTTTATTACAAAAATAAATGGTCTATTTATACAAAACATAATTGCTTACTTACTACCATTTAAAGTACAAAGTATTAAATTAACTGTGTCACGATATAACATTTCATAATAGATATCAGCGTTTTCGAGCCAGTTCATTTCTGCTATATCTGCATTTACGTTACAATGAACTCTGATAGTAGGTCGTGCTTAATGCAATATGCTTGCGCCGGCAATTGGACTTTAAACTGGCTGATTATGATAGCAGAATTGCATTTAAAACTTATGAACTATATTTCGTAAATTTTGAATTGAAATTTATATCTGTTTAATTGAAAATTAAAGATATTGCCGATTTTAAATCAAAAAACAAAACAAAAAAAAGCTACACTGTTTCCACTACATTAATTGTTTTTAGAGGATATTCTTCCACTGCTGTTTGGCGTTGTTTGGGTGGAAGCTTTCTTCGGACTATTTTTCTTAGGATACAATAGAGAATTCCTATTATAGCAACGGCTCCCAATATTCTGCCGGTGATCTCTCTGGATAGATGGGATTGATGTCGGATAGTTTCCCATGTCACGTTTTTCAGACGCTGTTGATTATTCCTCTGGAGAGTAGTAGCCATGTCGGATGACTTTCCATGTAATGTCCTTTAGATGCTGCTGGATTACTCCGCTGGAGAGGTAGGAGCGATGTTGAATGGCTCTCCATGCTACTTCCTTCAGATGATGTTGCAGGTCCAACCGAGAAGTTCGTAAATCCTCGGAAGTGGTTCGACTGCTGCAATACTGGCTCCTTTGCTATTTCTGTAAGAGTTTTTGTGATATCGTGTCGTTGAATACGTTGCCAATTGGTTTGGAGCATCCCGCCAACGTCCATCTGTTGCCTCTTCCTTTGGAGACGAACATTATATGGGTGAATACGATCATTAGTATCACTCTTGCCGAGATTAGCTGTTTTAGAAGATGCCGCATCGGTATTCCACATTGCGTGTTTTCGGTAAATTCTCTCTCAGACTTTAATAAGCCGTCTTCTTAATTCCATCCGCTACGAGGGGCTAGGTGCTTAGCATGGTGTTTATCGTTTTCTGAACTTCTTGCTGCAATTTCTTGTCTCCACCCTCCATTAGGGGAGAAGTGCTTGGTACCGGAATTTTCATTTTCAGACTGGTTGGCTGCCATTTCTTGATACCAACCTCCACCAGGTTTCAAATTTTTAGTGAACTCGGAGGTTTGCTCGCTTGCTGCATTTCTTGATGCTATTTCTTGATGCCACCCTCCACTAGGTGCTAGGTTTTTAGTGAACTCGGAGGGTTTCTCGTTTACTGCAATTTTTGCCGCTGTGTCTTGTTGCCACCCTCCACTAGGTGCTATGTGTTTATTGAACTCGGAGGGTTTTGCGATTACTGCAGTTCTTGCCGCTATTTCTTGATGCCACCCTCCACTAGTTGCTAAGCTTTTAGTGAACTCAGAGGGTTTCTTGTCTGCTGTAGTTATTGCCGCAATTTCTGGGCTGTATCCATCACTGGGTGTCAAGTTCTTAATGGACTCGGATAGTTTTTCGTTTGCTGCAGTTATTGCTGCAACTTCTTGGCTCCATCCATCACCGAATGTCAAGTTTTTAGTGGACTGGGAGGGTTTCTTGTTTGCGACAGTTATTGCTGCTACTTCTTCGCTCCATCCATCGCTAGGAGCTGCTGTAGAAGCATCTGGAGGAGTTCCAACGATTTGTTCGTGGCCTGCAGTTTCCTTTTCTTTCTGTCCATCGACTTTATGAATTAGAACTTCCCGAATGGAGATTTCGTGGGTGCAGACTTTGTGAATGAGAACTTTAGAAACTCCATGCACTTGGCAATTTTCTTGTGGAAGAGAGAGTGCTATGTTTTCATGTTCGATGATAACTAGACGTTCAACTCCCGTATTCTTTATATTGGTAGCTGCTATCGCTCGTTCTTTCGCTGTAGGATCGGTTGTTGATATTTTCTCCACCTGCTGGATTGTTTGTTTGTCATTGGTGGGTAAACTTCGAAACTGACCACAGCTATTGATGTAGTGATCTCCATGGCACAGTTGGCGACTAAGAGATGCGGAAGCTTCGGTCTTCTGTGGTCTTTCCTGTACTGATTCTGTGAACTTCCCTTCACATACCTGATCTTCTGGGGAAAGTTTTCTTTGAGTGAGTACTTCTTCTATATCCCAGAATTTCTGTAACTGCTCGTCTTCTTCAATTTGCGACGATTTGCCAATCGTGGTAGTGACTTTAATGTAGTTGTCCCGATGTTGATTGATTTGAACCATTGCTGTGGCTAGTAGCACTTGGCTCTCCTTGGCGCCCAAATTGGCGGCAATTATATTTGATTTTGGCTTCTTCTCTGGAGCGTTGGAGGTCTGCATGGCTGCTGCGTGATGTGATGTCTTCATCTTCTGGGCTGGTAGCGGCCTTGCTGGTGGCTGTGCCTGATGAAGCAGAGTATGATCCGGAAAGCGACAGATCTTACCGTTGAAATAAGAACGACATGGTATATTGGAATCGTGTGGCAAGCATCGATTGGTTCTTACCACTTGTTATTTTTCATGGGTGGGTAACCTTTGGAATTGACCACAGTTATCGATGAAATGATCTCCATGGCACAGCTTGCAGTTAAGAGATGTGGAAGCATAAGTCTTCTGTGGTCTTTCCTGTATTGGTTTTCGAGCTTTATCAATGGCTTCCAGGGATTGGAACGGCATTTGCAAGAAAGCCATTAATTGTTGGTGATCCTTAACTGCTCGTATAATTTGTTAGTTTCAGGATCCCATTTTCGAGCGATCTCCCTGTTGATCCATGGACCCCAACTGTCGGTGGAGATGCCTAGGTTATTGATTGCTTCTCCTTAATGGAATCATGCAATCTATTCAACCCTTGGGCTGATTCTTTAGAAAGGACCGGCAGATCGAAGATGGTGTCTAGCAATTTTGTTAAAATAAGGCGATTATTTTGGTACCTTTGTTGCAGCAAATTCCAAGCGGTGTTGTAGTTGGCTTGAGTAACTGCTAGATGCTGGATCAGTCGGCTGGGCTTTCCCTTGACATGCATTTTTAAATACTGCATCTTGATGACATCGTCCATGTTCTGGTTGTCATCCACTAATTTGGGGAGTACGGCCTTGAAAGTGGCCCATTTTTCATAATTTCCTTAAAATATGGGGATTTTAACTTGAGGAAGCGAAATGGCTGCTGCTTGTTTGCTCCTTGTCGGTGTTTGCAATAAATTAATTCAATTTTTATACCTGTCTTTCAACGTGGTATACTCAGGACTGAAGTGTATTTGTTCTGAGTCCATCTCGTTAGACATGATTTCTTCGTCCATCTCTGTCACACGATCCCATTTCTCTTCCAGTTCCCTCTGCATAATAGCGTGGTTTCCTAAACTTCCAACGATTTGTCCAGCATAGAACATAGCTTGCTTGAAATTATGGATTCGAATCTGTAACCTTCGAATCCGAACCTTTTGTTCAAGATTTCTGGGAGCTGGGTGGGTTGGAATGCTTGGCTGAAGTATTTTCGCGTTATTGATGGTCGCAGGTTCCATAACTCATCTAGCGCCTTAATTTGACTGCTGATGTGGACTTCTGTCTTCTGGCTAGCAGAGTCCTCGTATCTTGGGAAATACCTGCGTTATTCCGCTGATTCTTCTTGGGCGAGAGCTAACAGATTGGATTCTTCCATATTATTAGCCATTTTCTGGTATTTGGGTGGTTGGCAGATGTTGTCGTCATCTCTGGCTCCGGCTCGAAGGACCATGAACAGAAATGGCTGGAGGCTGGATCAGGTTTCTGTTGGTTGCACTGGTTCTTTATCCCTATTTTTTAAGCACATGAATGAGACTGCATTCCTGTTTTAAGACAACTTAAGTCAATGTCACTTAAAGGGACGATAATTAGATAACTACCCGGAGTGCAGCCTCACACTTCAAAAGTTAGGCTTGGAAAGGTAATATCGATGTAATTGAATCAAACAGTCAATGTCGATTCGTTTATTACAAAAATAAATGGTCTATTTAAACAAAACATAATTCCTTACTTACTACCATTCAAAGTACAAAGTATTAAATTTACTGTGTCACGATATAACATTTCATAATAAATATCAGCGTTTTCAAGCCAGTTCATTTCTGCTATATCTGCATTTACGTTACACTGAACTCTGATGGTAGGTAGTGCTTAATGCAATATGATTGCGCCGGCAATTGGCCTTTAAACTGGCTGATTATGATAGCAGAATTGCATTTAAAACTTATGAACTATATTTCGAAAATTTTGAATTGAAATTTATATCTGTTTAATTCAAAATTAAACAACGGGTCATAGGTCCACATCATATAAAAAACAGAGTAAGTCGAAAGTTTGACTAGATTCACCTTCGCGTCTTTTGTTATTATGTCTATTTCTGCATATTTTTTTTAAATTAACCCAAAACTATAGCAGGCAAGTATCACTTAGACGTCGAGCTGATGCTTTATTGGTCTATAATTCCAGGCCGATTAAAAAAATTGAGCACACCACAGTTTCGACTTGATTCATCTTTGTTATATGTCTATCTCACCATTCAACCTCCAGATTAACACCATAATTCAGGAGCATCTATTTGTCGCCAGTCTGGTACTTTGATGAGTCATGAAGAGTCACGAAGAAAAACGGAGTTTTGACTATATTCACTGTCGTTTGTTATATGTGTACGTCTCTCTATACTTTTTCTATAGTTCTCAAGCATCCATTGGGCCTAAGTCTGATGAGTCATGATTTTACGCCATATGGAAAGCTAAAGAAAACTGATGTTTTCACTAAATTTACCTTGTGGTCTTTATTATATGTATGCTTCGTGACATTTTTTCCAACGTCACCTATTCGGCGCCGGTCTGGATTTTTGATAAGCCACTGTTCCACATTATATTAAAACACAGAGAAAATATTCACCTTTGTGTTCTTTTTTTTATATCTACTTTTCTATACGTTCTCAAGGTTAGTTTAACTCCGTAGTTCAAGAGCATTTCTTCGGCGGCGCTCTGAAAGTTTTACGAACCACGGTTTCACATCTTATTTAAATATTTAATAACGCGGAGGGTTGACTAGCCTCACCTGTGTTTTATTTATATATCTGCCTCGCCATAGTTTCTCCGAAGCAGTAGTTCCATCCATTCTACGTCGGTCTGATGCTCTGATTGAACCTTGAACACACCATATGAAAAAAAAACAGAGGTAAGCTAGAGGTTTAACTAGATTCCTCTTTGTGATTTTTGCGATATGTCTGCCTTTTCACATATTCTCCAAAGTAGGCAAACACCATAGTTCAAAAACATTTATTCGGTATCGGTCTGATACTTACGGTTCTGCAGCTATTGAAAAGATAGGGAAACAGGTTTTTGGCTTAGATTCATCTTTGTGTTTTTGTTATATGTCTATCTCTCAATGCTTTTTCCAAATTAGGCTAAAACCATAGTTCGAAGGCATCTATTTGGCGTCGGTTTGATACATTGATAAGCTTTGGTTTCACTCCTCATGAAGGAATAGAGAAAACCGGAATATCGACTAGATTCACCTTGGTGTTCTTTGTTCTATGCCTGTCGTTCCACAGGCGGACCCAACTTTTTCAAAACATTTACAAATACCATAGTTCAAACGCATCAATTCGACGTCGGTCCGAGGCTGTCATGGTCCAATTCCACACCATATGAAGAAACAAAGACAACCAGGGCTGTGACAGATTCACCTTTATGTTCTATGATATATGTTACACACTCTATTTACATTAGTAGAATACGATTGTTCAAAAGCACCTGTGTTTTCACATCTTATGAACGAAATAGAGAAACAATAGTTTTGATTAGATTCGATTTTGTGTTAATTGTAGTTGCCGTCTTGGCCATCCGGTCTCTGTAAAAAAAGCTTAGTTATTAATTTCCGTTGCAGCATATTATTGGAGGGATTATACCGGTGTGACCCCACGTGATGCTGTTCCTGGAGGACATGACAAGTTATGTAGAACCACCTATATTGTTCAAGCATACCACAGCCACGGCGTCCTTGTACCAGGACAGATAGATCCTAGCCAAGGGAAACTGATCTATCACTACGATGCCAAGGGTTATACAGTATCAAAGCATGTAAAGGTATTTGTTGCCAAGAGATAACGGATACCACAGACAACTACATCTACATTCGTGTCAATTATTTTATGACTTTGTGAACTCCAATCTCTGCTGTGTAACTAGTTTCTCTTTCATTCCGACACTTTTTTAATTAGACCGCTAACAGTAACGTCTCGCTTGATTGAGCATTCGGTAATATGTGTATAAAAAAATTTTTAGATTTGACAGTAATAGAAATGGCCTTTGCTTCAGATCTGGGCTTCTTAAAGTTATATTGTTTTGTTGTACTAGCGAGTGAGCGTCAAGAGTTTGTAGTGTTTGCCAGTGGCCACCGCTAATTTAACTTGGCAGGGTATCCGCAATGCTGCCTTGTCTTATCGCAGCCAGGGTTCCTCGAGATATTGTGGTTTTAGAGAGATTCAAGCATGCAAATAATGTCAATGCCGAATAAAAATATCAAACGTCATTAAAAATGTAACTTCTTCCAAACACGTTGTGGCTCCGTTTAAATTTGAATAATACAACTACAATTTGGCAAAATAATGAACACAATGAACACTCCTATTGACTAAGAAATTGAAAACTTGCATCAGATATGCTTCTTTTTAATCAGTTATTTAATATAAATAGTAACTGAAAATTCCTAAAACAATTCAAAATGTTTACCCAATGTACAAAGAATTGCCAACATAAAAAAGAAGCACCAAATAAACAGCCACGGCCGCGTAGACAACCCTCATTGAGCAGATCGCTATCCTTCGAGTGAAATTTACAGCTGATATGTACCCGTACAGGATTTTTATACAATAAATTTAAATCGCGATAGAGAATCGAGTCTAGGGGAGGGCGATATTCAATTGTTTTATAACAGTGTTTCATAAAACCAATTAATTTGAAACCATCAGGAGGAATTAAGAAAATATATTAATTATATCCTTTGCGGTAAAGCAGCAGCACCTAAGTCCTTCAAAGAGCAGACTGTGGATCTAGTTTGTCGACACAAAGGACGTTGGAAGATTATTTAAATAGAATACTAAAAATGTAGCACTACCTTGCTCGGTGAAATTTTTAATTAATTGAAAAACTTATCAGGGTACTGATACTGGTGACATTATATTATTTTAGGGGATCGCTGGGACTCAACTTTTACTGCTTTCATCTTTCAATTTACCGAAACAAAGGTGGTCAGTTTAGACTTACCAGCACTGCGATTAATATTTCGCAATAAAATTTCTGAAAAATACCAGTGACTTGGAGGAGGAATATTGGCTAGAAATGTAAACGCATGAACATTGATTACATAATATTATCCAGGGCATGAGATGAAAGAGGTAGATTAACTTTTTTATTTAAACCACACATAAAAAGCCATTTATTATGTTACTTTAAATTTTTAAAGAACCGCGAAATTTACGAGCCTACGATTGATGCAAGGGGCGATATTTTAGTTCTGCTTGTTGTCCCGACTTGCAAATGCGCGACACCGTTGACTCCTCTTCTTAGTCGCGGATAACATCTTGATGCTTAGCAGTCTGCCCTGCTCTGGTCGTGCAATGAACATAATACCCATGTTCATTGCTTCTCGGTTGTCGAGAATTTAAAAGATGGAGTTTGAGAGAAGCAACGGCCGGCCAACGAGACATCGCAGCATTTATTTTTTTTACAAATGACCGGTCCAACATTGCAAGGGTGGCTAACATAAAATATCGTCACCATGTCTCTGTAATGACCCATAACGATTTATTTAACTTTAAAGCTTTGGAAGAACCAATCATGATCAATGCAAATGAATAAACGTTAAGTGGCTACCGTAAAAAATATTGGAAAAAGTTATTTCAGACTAACTATTAACACCATTAGGAGAGGCCGAAAGTCTATAATAAGAAAAGTTAACTATAATGGATGCGTTTGTATAATAATCCCATTCCTTCAAACGAAAATAAATCAGAATGTCCAAAAGATATAGAGGGATGAGAGAAGGGATGCTATAATATATTTGAATCACCCGTTTTACAGAAAGTCATCAGTGCTTAATTATCTTGAAGACAACGAAGATGATTCCCAAGACTTAATGGCGCTCCAAAGTATGAAACCAAACTTTCTGCAGAGAAGACTTAAAAAAGCTTCTAGCTACTGTAAAACTTTTTTTTTCTCCTAATGATTATATTTGGTACCTATTAAGTTATTTTTTTTGGTTATAAAAATATTTATGTTAAGCCATTAAAATGTAGTGTTTAATGAATATTAAAATTGTAACAGGGGGAAACTCGCAAAATGAAAGACCTAGGTTATTAAATTGTTTTATTTTATTCCGTAAAGTTGTCTGGTAGTATTCGGTTATTCATCGATTTCTTTAGCCAAGCCCGGCCCTATCCACCTCTTTATGCAATGTTTAAAACCATGCAGCGACCTGCAATTAGGCAGAAGGATTATTAATATTAGCCATTTCGGAATTTCGTATTATATGGGATCAGACTATCAGACGTTTGCAAATTTTTTCCATCCAGCTGGGAACTTTTACCGCCGACAGCGGCTTCTTGTTGCATACCCGCCCAGGAGCATTTTCCCGTCACTGGTGATCATCTTCCACTGATCTGGAAATAATTCCTTTGTTCTGGGTTGTTTTGCGTGTACCACTGTAGATCTGTGAGCAAACTGCTGGGCACTGCCTTTTCTCTCTATGGCTTGAAGTATAGCAATGAAATCTGTTATATCAAAATGTGTTTGCATGTTTTATACATTTTGTACGCTTAGATTTTGGTTTACTTTCGAGGTGCTACCGTCTAAATTTGTGTTTAATGCATTTACCATTTAGTAGTCCTTTCAGAGAATGTAAATACCTTTTGACTGCCATTTGCGCATTTATATAGTTTGTGTTCTCGTGACGTTACACAGGAAAGTAATTACTTCAAATGAGCCTTAAGACTGCTGCACCAGAATTTCTAGTAACGCGGTGTGCTTTTATTACAGTATTTTAATATTATTTGGGGTTTTTGTTGAATTCTCTTGTAAGGCAGACGCTCACAACGTGATTTATAGTCTAATCATTAGCTGAAAACGAAAACAAAGGTGGGCCACCGAGGTTCAGATAACTATTTTTGATGCTGTTGGCGTTTCTTCAAGGTTAGAGACGTTGTTAAGACCTAGATTGTCACTTTGTAGAGCCTCTATCCTATTTTGAAGTAGCAAAGAAACCCATATCAGGTGCCTCAAATCGACCTTGTCTCGACTGAAACCTAGTTGGAGCAAATCATTGTAATTTCGGTTAGGTAAGTAAGTTTAATGAATTAAAATCTTGCTGTTTGCTAAGGCGCCTTTGATTTATATTAGAAACCAATAGTTAAGTGTCTTCGTATACAAGGACGTATAAACTGAAACTACCTTAAATTTAAATTATTCTTGCAGGTAACAGATACCAACTATTACTATTATAGTTTTGTATAAAATTTGTGGTTTGCTTCTTACGCTTTTCTATTCTCATGCCTTCAATATAATACTAGATACTGCTAAAAGAATGTCCTTGACTGCTTTGTCTATTTCCCAAAAATTGTCTTGCCCTTTACAGCTCTTGGGATAAGTTCATAACTCAGGCTAACTCGATATTCTCAACGATTAGTGGTCTT
>CALNHX010009519.1:0-48986 GCA_940337035.1 Agriotes lineatus | reverse complement strand
AATCTAAGAGCGTTTCTACTATCGAAATGATACCGAAAAAGTCTCAGATCATCCATCAGACCGTTTACAGGCTCTAGCATGCCATTTTGTATAAATCTAAAACATTAGGTGCCATTCCGATTCATTTAAAGATAGTTTACAGTTGTTTCTGTACAGTCTTTAGCATTCTGAAGTTACTGTGTATTAATTATAATATGTTACATACTGCTAGTAGCATTCTGAAGCCATTGAGTAGTCGCGATCAGACACCAATATAGTGCTACTAAAAACACATCTAAGATCGTTTCTACTACCGAAATGATATCGAAAAAGTCTCAGATCGTCCGTCAGAGCGTTTACAGGCGCTAGCATGCCATTTTGTCCATTTCTAAAACATTAGGTGTCATTCCGATGCATTTAAAGATAGTTTACAGTTGTTTCTGTACAGTCTTTAGCATTCTTAAATTACTGTGTATTAATTATGATATGTTACATACTGCTAGTAGCATTCTGAGGCTATCAAGAAGTCGCACTCAGACACCGAAATAGTGCTACTAAAATAAAAAATTCTAAGCTCGTTTCTACTATCGAAATGATACCGAAAAAGTCTCAGATCCTCCGTCAGAGCGTTTAAAGGCTCTAGCATGCCGTTTTGGCTACTTCATAATTTTAGGTGCCATTTTGATGTATTTACAGATACTTTTCAGTTGTTTCTGTACAGGCTTTAGTATTCTGAAATTACAGTGTATTAATAAAAATATGTTACATTATGCTAGTAGCATTCTGAAGCCATTACGCAGTCGCGCTCAGACACCAAAATAATGCTACTAAAATATTAAAATCTAAGAGCGTTTCTACTATCGAAATGATTCCGAAAACTTCTCAGATCGTCCATCAGACCGTTTACAGGCTCTAGCATGCCATTTTGTATAATTCTAAAACATTAGGTGCCATTCCGATTCATTTAAAGATAGTTTACAGTTGTTTCTGTACAGTCTTTAGCGTTCTGAAATTACTGTGTGTTAATTATAATATGTTACATACTGCTAGTAGCATTCTGAAGCCATTGAGTAGTCGCGCTCAGACACCAAAATAGTGCTACTAAAAACACATCTAAGATCGTTTCTACTACCGAAATGATATCGAAAAAGTCTCAGATTGTCCGTCAGAGCGTTTACAGGCGCTAGCATGCCATTTTGTCCATTTCTAAAACATTAGGTGTCATTCCGATGCATTTAAAGATAGTTTACAGTTGTTTCTGTACAGTCTTTAGCATTCTTAAATTACTGTGTATTAATTATGATATGTTACATACTGCTAGTAGCATTCTGAGGCAATTAAGAAGTCGCACTCAGACACCGAAATAGTGCTACTAAAATAAAAAAATCTAAGCTCGTTTCTACTATCGAAATGATACCGAATAAGTCTCAGATCGTCCGTCAGATCGTTTACAGGCTCTAGCATTCCATTTTGTCTACTTCATAACATTAGGTGCCATTCCGATGCATTTACAGTTTGTTTACAGTTGTTTCTGTACAGTCTTTAGCATTCTGAAATTACTGTGTATTAGTTATAATATGTTAGATACCGCTAGTAGCATTCTGAGGCAATTAAGAAGTCGCACTCAGACACCGAATTAGTGCTACTAAAATAAAAAAATCTAAGAGCGTTTCTACTGTCGAAATTCTACAGAAAACGTCTCAGATCCTCCATCAGAGCGTTTACAGGCTCTAGCATGCCATTTTGTCTAATTCTAAAACATTAGGTGCCATTCAGATGTATTTAAAGAGAGTTTACAGTTGTTTCTGTACAGTCTTTAGAATTCTTAAATAACTGTGTATTAATTATAATATGTTACATACTGCTAGTAGCATTCTGAGGCCATCAACGCACTAAGACACCGAAATAGTGCTACTTAAATTAAAAAATCTAAGCTTGTTTCTACTATCGAAATGATACCGAAAAAGTCTCAGATCCTCCGTCAGACCGTTTAAAGGCTCTAGCATGCCGTTTTGTCTACTACATAATTTTAGGTGCCATTTTGATGCATTTACAGATACTTTTCAGTTGTTTCTGTACAGTCTTTAGTATTCTGAAATTACAGTGTATTAATTAAAATATGTTACATTCTGCTAGTAGCATTCTGAAGCCATTACGCAGTCGCGCTCAGACACCAAAATAATGCTACTAAAATATAAAATCTAAGAGCGTTTCTACTATCGAAATGATTCCGAAAACGTCTCAGATCTTCCATCAGACCGTTTACAGGCTATAGCATGCCATTTTGTATAATTCTAAAACATTAGGTGCCATTCCGATTCATTTAAAGATAGTTTACAGTTGTTTAAGTACAGTCTTTAGCACTCTGAAATTACTGTGTGTTAATTATAATATGTTACATACTGCTAGTAGCATTCTGAGGCTATCAAGAAGTCGCACTCAGACACCGAAATAGTGCTACTAAAATAAAAAATTCTAAGCTCGTTTCTACTATCGAAATGATACCGAAAAAGTCTCAGATCCTCCGTCAGAGCGTTTAAAGGCTCCAGCATGCCGTTTTGTCTACTGCATAACTTTAGGTGCCATTTTGATGCATTTACAGATACTTTTCAGTTGTTTCTGTACAGTCTTTAGTATTCTGAAATTACAGTGTATTAATTAAAATATGTTACATTCTGCTAGTAGCATTCTGAAGCCATTACGCAGTCGCGCTCAGACACCAAAATAATGCTACTAAAATATAAAAATCTAAGAGCGTTTCTACTATCGAAATGATTCCGAAAACGTCTCAGATCTTCCATCAGACCGTTTACAGGCTCTAGCATGCCATTTTGTATAATTCTAAAACATTAGGTGCCATTCCGATTCATTTAAAGATAGTTTACAGTTGTTTCTGTACAGTCTTTGGCATGCTGAAATTACTGTGTGTTAATTATAATATGTTACATACTGCTAGTAGCATTCTGAAGCCATTGAGTAGTCGCGCTCAGACACCAAAATAGTGCTACTAAAAACACATCTAAGATCGTTTCTACTACCGAAATGATATCGAAAAAGTCTCAGATCGTCCGTCAGAGCGTTTACAGGCGCTAGCATGCCATTTTGTCCATTCTAAAACATTAGGTGTCATTCCGATGCATTTAAAGATAGTTTACAGTTGTTTCTGTACAGTCTCTAGCATTCGTAAATTACTGTGTATTAATTATAGTATGTTACATACTGCTACTAGCATTCTGAAGCCATTAAGCAGTCACGCTCAGACACCAAAATAATACTACTAAAATAAAAAATCTAAGAGCGTTTCTACTATCGAAATGATACTGAAAACGTCTCAAATCGTCCATCAGATCGTTTACAGGCTCTAGCATGCCATTTTGTCTAATTCTAAAACAATAGGTGCCATTCCGATTTATTTAAAGAGAGTTTACAGTTGTTTCTGTACAGTCTCTAGCAGTCTTAAATTACTGTGTATTAATTATAATATGTTACATACTGCTACTAGCATTCTGAAGCCATTAAGCAGTCACGCTCAGACACCAAAATAATACTACTAAAATTAAAAATCTAAGAGCGTTTCTACTATCGAAATTATACTGAAAACGTCTCAAATCGTCCATCAGATCGTTTACAGGCTCTAGCATGCCATTTTGTCTAATTCTAAAACATTAGGTGCCATTCCGATTCATTTAAAGAGAGTTTACAGTTGTTTCTGTACAGTCTTTAGCATTCTGAAACCAGTGTGTATTAGTTATAATATGTTACATACCGCTAGCAGCATTCTGAAGCCATTAAACAGTCTCGCTCAGACACCAAAATAATGCTACTTAAATTAAATAAATTAAGCTCGTTTCTACTATCGAAATAATTCCGAAAACGTCTCAGATCGTCCATCAGACCGTTTACAGGCTCCAGCATGCCATTTTGTCTAATTCTAAAACATTAGGTGCCATTCCGATTCATTTAAAGATAGTTTACAGTTGTTTCTGTACAGTCTTTAGCATTCTGAAACTAGTGTGTATTAGTTATAATATGTTACATACCGCTAGCAGCATTCTGAAGCCATTAAGCAGTCGCGCTCAGACACCAAAATAATGCTACTCAAATTAAAAAAATTAACCTCGTTTCTACTATCGAAATAATTCCGAAAACGTCTCAGATCGTCCATCAGACCGTTTACAGGCTCCAGCATGCCATTTTGTCTAATTCTAAAACATTAGGTGCCTTTCCGATTCATTTAAAGATAGTTTACAGTTGTTTCTGTACAGCCTTTAGCATTCTGAAATTACTGTGTATTAATTATAATATGTTACATACTGCTACTAGCATTCTGAAGCCATTAAGCAGTCACGCTCAGACACCAAAATGATACTACTAAAATAAAAATCTAAGAGCGTTTCTACTATCGAAATGATACTGAAAACGTCTCAAATCGTCCATCAGAGCGTTTACAGGCTCTAGCATATCATTTTGTCTAATTCTAAAACATTAGGTGCCATTCCGATGCATTTAAATATAGTTTCCAGTTGTTTCTGTACAGTCTTTAGCATTCTGAAACTACTGTGTATTAGTTATAATATGTTACATACCGCTAGTAGCATTCTGAAGCCATTAAGCAGTCGCGATTAGACACCAAAATAATGCTACTTAAATAAAAAAATCTAAAAGCGTTTCTACTATCGATATGATACCGAAACGTTTCAGGTCGTCCATCAGACCGTTTACAGGCTCTAGCATGCCATTTTGTCTAATTCAAAAACATTAGGTGCCATTCCGATGCATTTAAAGAGAGTTTACAGTTGTTTTTGTACAGTCTTTAGCATTCTGAAATTACTGTGTGTAATTATAATATGTTACATACTGCTAGTAGCATTCTGAGGCTATTAAAAAGTGGCGCTCAGACACCAAAATAGTACTACTAAGATAAAAAAATTTAAGAGCGTTTCTGCTATCGAAATGATACCGAAAACATCTCAGATCGTCCGTCAGAGCGTTTACAGGCTCTAGCATGCCATTTTGTCTACTTCTAAACTATTAGGTGCCATTCCGATGCATATAAAGATAGTTTATAGTTGTTTCTGTACAGTCTTTATCATTCTGAAATTACTGTGTATTAATTATAATATGTTACATACTGCTAGTAGCATTCTGAGGCTATTAAGCAGTCGCGCTCAGACACCGAAATAGTGCTAAAAAATAAAAAATCTAAGATCGTTTCTACTATCGAAATAATACCGAAAAAGTCTCAGATCGTCCGTCAGAGTGTTTACAGGCTCTAGCATGCCATCTTGTCTACTTCATAACATTAGGTACCATTCCGATGCATTTACAGTTTGTTTACAGTTGTTTCTGTACAGTCTTTAGCATTCTGAAACCAGTGTGTATTAGTTATAATATGTTACATACCGCTAGCAGCATTCTGAAGCCATTAAGCAGTCGCGCTCAGACACCAAAATAATGCTACTTAAATTAAAAAAATTAACCTCGTTTCTACTATCGAAATAATTCCGAAAACGTCTCAGATCGTCCATCAGACCGTTTACAGGCTCCAGCATGCCATTTTGTCTAATTCTAAAACATTAGGTGCCATTCCGATTCATTTAAAGATAGTTTACAGTTGTTTCTGTACAGTCTCTAGCATTCTTAAATTACTGTGTATTAATTCTAATATGTTACATACTACTACTACCATTCTGAAGCCCTCAAGCAGTCGCGCTCAGACACCAAAACAGTGCTACTAAGATAAAAAAATCTAAGAGCGTTTCTACTATCGAAATAATACCGAAAACGTCTCAAATCGTCCATCGGAGCGTTTACAGGCTCTAGTATGCCATTTTGTCTAATTCTAAAACATTAGGTGCCATTCAGATGTATTTAAAGAGAGTTTACAGTTGTTTCTGTACAGTCTTAAGAATTCTTAAATAACTGTGTATTAATTATAATATGTTACATACTGCTAGTAGCATTCTGAGGCCATCAAGATGTAGCACTAAGACACCGAAATAGTGCTACTTAAATTAAAAAATCTAAGCTTGTTTCTACTATCGAAATGATACCGAAAAAGTCTCAGATCCTCCGTCAGACCGTTTAAAGGCTCTAGCATGCCGTTTTGTCTACTTCATAATTTTAGGTGCCATTTTGATGCATTTACAGATATTTTCAGTTGTTTCTGTACAGTCTTTAGTATTCTGAAATTACAGTGTATTAATTATAATAAGTTGCATACTGCTAGTAGCATTCTGAAGCCATCAAGCAGTCGCGCTCAGACACCAAATTAGTGTTACTAAGATAAAAAAATCTAAGAGCGTTTTTGCTATCGAAATGATACCGAAAACGTCTCAAATCGTCCGTCAGAGCGTTTACAAGCTCTAGCATGCCATTTTACCTAATTCTCAAACATTAGGTGCCATTCCGATGCATTTAAAGATAATTTACAGTTGTTTGTGTACAGTCTTTAGCATTCTTAAATTACTGTGTATTAATTATAATATGTTACATACTGCTACTAGCATTCTGAAGCCATTAACAGTCACGCTCAGACACCAAAATAATACTACTAAAATAAAAAATCTAAGAGCGTTTCTACTATCGAAATGATATTGAAAACGTCTCAAATCGTCCATCAGATCGTTATAGGCTCTAGCATGCCATTTTGTCTAATTCTAAAACATTAGGTGCCATACCGATGCATTTAAATATAGTTTACAGTTGTTTCCGTACAGTCTTTAGCATTCTCAAACAACTGTGTATTAGTTATAATATGTTACATACCGCTAGCAGCATTCTGAAGCCATTAAGCAGTCGCGCTCAGACACCAAAATAATGCGACTTAAATAAAAAAATCTAAGAGCGTTTCTACTATCGAAATGATACTGAAAACGTCTCAAATCGTCCATCAGATCGTTATAGGCTCTAGCATGCCATTTTGTCTAATTCTAAAACATTAGGTGCCATTCCGATTCATTTAAAGAGAGTTTACAGTTGTTTCTGTACAGTCTCTAGCATTCTTAAATTACTGTGTATTAATTCTAATATGTTACATACTACTACTACCATTCTGAAGCCATCAAGCAGTCGCGCTCAGACACCAAAATAGTGCTACTAAGATAAAAAAATCTAAGAGCGTTTCTACTATCGAAATAATACCGAAAACGTCTCAAATCGTCCGTCAGAGCGTTTACAAGCTCTAGCATGCCATTTTACCTAATTCTCAAACATTAGGTGCCATTCCGATGCATTTAAAGATAATTTACAGTTGTTTCTGTACAGTCTTTAGCATTCTTAAATAACTGTGTATTAATTATAATATGTTACATACTGCTACTAGCATTCTGAAGCCATTAAGCAGTCACGCTCAGACACCAAAATAATCCTACTAAGATAAAAAAATTTAGGATCGTTTCTACTATCGAAATGATACCGAAAAAGTCTCAGATCGTCCGTCAGAGGGTTTACAGGCTCTAGCATGCCATTTTGTCTAATTCATAATTTTAGGTGCCATTTTGATGCATTTACAGATACTTTTCAGTTGTTTCTGTACAGTCTTTAGTATTCTGAAATCACAGTGTATTAATTAAAATATGTTACATACTGCTAGTAGCAGTACAGTTGTTTTTGTACAGTCTTTAGCATTCTGAAATTACTGTGTGTAATTATAATATGTTACATACTGCTAGTAGCATTCTGAGGCCATTAAAAAGTGGCGCTCAGACATCAAAGTAATGCTACATAAATTAAAAAAATTAACCTCGGTTCTACTATCGAAATAATTCCGAAAACGTCTCAGATCGTCCATCAGACCGTTTACAGGCTCCAGCATGCCATTTTGTCTAATTCTAAAACATTAGGTGCCATTCCGATTCATTTAAAGATAGTTTACAGTTGTTTCTGTACAGACTTTAGCATTCTTAAATAACTGTGTATTAATTATAATATGTTACATACTGCTAGTAGCATTCTGAAGCCATTGAGCGGTCGCGTTCAGACACCAAAATAATGCTACTTACATAAAAAAAATCTAACCTAGTTTCTACTATCGAAATGATTCCGAAAACGTCTCACATCGTCCATCATACAGTTCACAGGCTCTAGCATGCAATTTTGTCTAATTCTAAAACATTAGGTGCCATTCGGGTGCATTTAAAGATAGTTTACAGTTGTTTCTGTACAGTCTTTAGCATTCTGAAATTACTGTGTATTAATTATAATATGTTACATACTGCTAGTAGCATTCTGAGGCCATCAAGAAGTCGCACTCAGACACCGAAATAGTGCTACTAAATAATAAGTTAAATTTTGACTTTTTGAATTGAATTTAAAAAAATTGTAATAGGAGATTAGTTAAGTCAATTTGGTGTTAAAGTTTGCATGATTAATATTATATTAAATAAAAATCATTAAGTCGTAAATAGTTTAATAAATAAGCAAAAAAACGTTTCGCACAATTAAATTGGCTTCATCAGTTTATGATAATAAGAGCATTATGTTGAAATGGTTAAATGGAAAATTACAATTCTGAAAAGTTAAAGAATAGGTTAGCGAACTACAATAAAATTCCCTTAAAAATGTGTACTTACGGTTTAATTAATTTTTGTAGAACATAAGTATAATCATTACGACTTTTTTATATTTTTTATAATACTATTAAAGTAAGGAGTTAAATGATTAAATTTACATTTTAAATAAATAACTGTTATAAATTATTTTAATTAATATTTTACTGGCTTTCATTTCGAAACAAGCAAGAAGTCTGAATTATTAGATAAAACTGCAAGGTTACATACAATATTTGCAATTTATCAGTAAGTGCGCAGAGGTTTAAAACTGGACATGCATTCGTTCAATTATTGCAGGGTTGTATTAAGTGAAATTTGAAAATTGTTATTATAAGGCGATATTAGCCAAGCAAAACATATTATTATACTTTAATAGTATTATAAAAAATATAAAAAAGTCGTAATGATTATAGTTATGTTCTACAAAAATTAATTAAACCGTAAGTACACATTTTTAAGGGAATTTTATTGTAGTTCGCTAACCTATTCTTTAACTTTTCAGAATTGTAATTTTCCATTTAACCATTTCAACATAATGCTCTTATTACCATAAACTGATAAAGCCAATTTAATTGTGCGAAACGTTTTTTTGCTTATTTATTAAACTATTTACGACTTAATGATTTTTATTTAATATAATATTAATCATGCAAACTTTAACACCAAATTGACTTAACTAATCTCCTATTACAATTGTTTAAAAGTGCTACTAAAATAAAAAAATCTAAGTTCGTTTCTACTATCGATATGATACCGAAAAAGTCTCAGATCCTCCGTCAGAGCGTTTAAAGGCTCTAGCATGCCGTATTGTCTACTTCATAATTTTAGGTGCCATTTTGATGCATTTACAGATACTTTTCAGTTGTTTCTGTACAGTCTTTAGTATTCTGAAATTACAGTGTATTAATTAAAATATGTTACATACTGCTAGTAGCATTCTGAAGCCATTATGCAGTCGCGCTCAGACACCAAAATAATGCTACTAAAATATTAAAATCTAAGAGCGTTTCTACTATCGAAATGATACCGAAAACGTCTCAGATCGTCCATCAGAGCGTTTACAGGCTCTAGCATGCCATTTTGTCTAATTCTAAAACATTAGGTGCCATTCCGATTCATTTATAGATAGTTTACAGTTGTTTCTGTACAGTCTTTAGCATTCTGAAACTAGTGTGTATTAATTATAATATGTTACATACTGCTACTACCATTCTGAAGCCATCAAGCAGTCGCGCTCAGACACCAAAATAGTGCTACTTAGATAAAAAGATCTAAGAGCGTTTCTACTATCGAAATGATACCGAAAAAGTCTCAGATCCTCCGTCAGAGCGTTTAAAGGCTCTAGCATGCCGTTTTGTCTACTTCATAATTTTAGGTGCCATTTTGATGCATTTACAGATACTTTTCAGTTGTTTCTGTACAGTCTTTAGTATTCTGAAATTACAGTGTATTAATTATAATATGTTACATACTGCTAGTAGCATTCTGAAGCCATTGAGCAGTCGCACTCAGACAACAAAATAATGCTACTTAAATAAAAATATCTAAGAGCGTTTCTACTATCGAAATGATTTCGAAAACGTCTCAGATCGTCCATCAGACCGTTTACAGGCTCTAGCATGCCATTTTGTATAATTCTAAAACATTAGGTGCCATTCCGATTCATTTAAAGATAGTTTACACTTGTTTCTGTACAGTCTTTAGCACTCTGAAATTACTGTGTGTTAATTATAATATGTTACATACTGCTAGTAGCATTCTGAGGCTATCAAGAAGTCGCACTCAGACACCAAAATAGTGCTACTAAGATAAAAAAATCTAAGAGCGTTTCTACTATCGAAATAATACCGAAAACGTTTCAAATCGTCCATCGGAGCGTTTACAGGCTCTAGTATGCCATTTTGTCTAATTCTAAAACATTAGGTGCCATTCAGATGTATTTAAAGAGAGTTTACAGTTGTTTCTGTACAGTCTTTAGAATTCTTAAATAACTGTGTATTAATTATAATATGTTACATACTGCTAGTAGCATTCTGAGGCCATCAAGATGTCGCACTAAGACACCGAAATAGTGCTACTTAAATTAAAAAATCTAAGCTTGTTTCTACTATCGAAATGATAACGAAAAAGTCTCAGATCCTCCGTCAGACCGTTTAAAGGCTCTAGCATGCCATTTTGTATAAATCTAAAACATTAGGTGCCATTTTGATGCATTTACAGATATTTTCAGTTGTTTCTGTACAGTCTTTAGTATTCTGAAATTACAGTGTATTAATTATAATATGTTGCATACTGCTAGTAGCATTCTGAAGCCATTGAGCAGTCGCACTCAGACAACAAAATAATGCTACTTAAATAAAAATATCTAAGAGCGTTTCTACTATCGAAATGATTTCGAAAACGTCTCAGATCGTCCATCAGACCGTTTACAGGCTCTAGCATGCCATTTTGTATAATTCTAAAACATTAGGTGCCATTCCGATTCATTTAAAGATAGTTTACAGTTGTTTCTGTACAGTCTTTAGCACTCTGAAATTACTGTGTGTTAATTATAATATGTTACATACTGCTAGTAGCATTCTGAAGCTATCAAGAAGTCGCACTCAGACACCGAAATAGTGCTACTAAAATAAAAAATTCTAAGCTCGTTTCTACTATCGAAATGATACATAAAAGTCTCAGATCCTCCGTCAGAGCGTTTAAAGGCTCTAGCATGCCGTTTTGTCTACTTCATAATTTTAGGTGCCATTTTGATGCATTTACAGATACTTTTCAGTTGTTTCTGTACAGGCTTTAGTATTCTGAAATTACAGTTTATTAATTAAAATATGTTACATTATGCTAGTAGCATTCTGAAGCCATTACGCAGTCGCGCTCAGACACCAAAATAAGGCTACTAAAATATAAAAATCTAAGAGCGTTTCTACTATCGAAATGATTCCGAAAACGTCTCAAATCGTCCATCAGACCGTTTACAGGCTCTAGCATGCCATTTTGTATAATTCTAAAACATTAGGTGCCATTCCGATTCATTTAAAGATAGTTTACAGTTGTTTCTGTACAGTTTTTAGCATTCTGAAATTACTGTGTGTTAATTATAATATGTTACATACTGCTAGTAGCATTCTGAAGCCATTGAGTAGTCGCGCTCAGACACCAAAATAGTGCTACTGAAAACACATCTAAGATCGTTTCTACTTCCGAAATGATATCGAAAAAGTCTCAGATCGTCCGTCAGAGCGTTTACAGGCGCTAGCATGCCATTTTGTCCATTTCTAAAACATTAGGTGTCATTCCGATGCATTTAAAGATAGTTTACAGTTGTTTCTGTACAGTCTTTAGCATTCTTAAATTACTGTGTATTAATTACGATATGTTACATACTGCTAGTAGCATTCTGAGGCAATTAAGAAGTCGCACTCAGACACCGAAATAGTGCTACTAAAATAAAAAAATCTAAGCTCGTTTCTACTATCGAAATGATACCGAAAAAGTCTCAGATCGTCCGTCAGATCGTTTACAGGCTCTAGCATTCCATTTTGTCTACTTCATAACATTAGGTGCCATTCCGATGCATTTACAGTTTGTTTACAGTTGTTTCTGTACAGTCTTTAGCATTCTGAAATTACTGTGTATTAGTTATAATATGTTACATACCGCTAGTAGCATTCTGAGGCAATTAAGAAGTCGCACTCAGACACCGAATTAGTGCTACTAAAATAAAAAAATCTAAGAGCGTTTCTACTGTCGAAATTCTACCGAAAACGTCTCAGATCGTCCAACAGAGCGTTTACAGGCTCTAGCATGCCATTTTGTCTAATTCTAAAACATTAGGTGCAATTCCGATGCATTTAAAGAAAGTTGACAGTTGTTTCTGTACAGTCTTTGGCATTCTTAAATTACTGTGTATGAATTATAATATGTTACATACTGCTAGTAGCATTCTGAAGCCATTGAGCTGTCGCGCTCAAACACCAAAATAGTGCTACTAAAAAAAATCTAAGATCGTTTCTACAATCGAAATGATACCGAAAAAGTCTCAAATCGTCCGTCAGAGCGTTTACAGGCTCTAGCATGCCATTTTGTCTAATTCTAAAACATTAGGGCCATTCCGATGCATTTAAAGAGAGTTTACAGTTGTTTCTGTACAGTCTTTAGCATTCTGAAATTACTGTGTATTAATTATAATATGTTACATACTGCTAGTAGCATTCTGAAGCCATTGAGCAGTCGCACTCAGACAACAAAATAATGCTACTTAAATAAAAAAATCTAAGAGCGTCTCTACTATCGAAATGATTCCGAAAACGTCTCAGATCGTCCATCAGACCGTTTACAGGTTCTAGCATGCCATTTTGTATCATTCTAAAACATTAGGTGCCATTCCGATTCATTTAAAGATAGTTTACAGTTGTTTCTGTACAGTCTTTAGCATTCTGAAATTACTGTGTATTAGTTATAATATGTTACAAACTGCTAGTAGCATTCTGAAGCCATTGAGCAGTCGCGCTCAGACACCAAAATAGTGCTAAAAAATAAAAAATCTAAGATCGTTTCTACTATCGAAATGATACCGAAATAGTCTCAGACCCTCCGTCAGAGCGTTTAAAGGCTCTAGCATGCCATTTTGTCTACTTCATAATTTTAGGTGCCATTTTGATGCATTTACAGATACTTTTCAGTTGTTTCTGTACAGTCTTTAGTATTCTGAAATTACAGTGTATTAATTAAAATATGTTACATACTGCTAGTAGCATTCTGAAGCCATTACGCAGTCGCGCTCAGACACCAAAATAATGCTACTAAAATATTAAAATCTAAGAGCGTTTCTACTATCGAAATGATACCGAAAACGTCTCAGATCGTCCATCAAAGCGTTTACAGGCTCTAGTATGCCATTTTGTCTAATTCTAAAACATTAGGTGCCATTCCGATTCATTTATAGATAGTTTACAGTTGTTTCTGTACAGTCTTTAGCATTCTGAAACTAGTGTGTATTAATTATAATATGTTACATACTGCTACTACCATTCTGAAGCCATCAAGCAGTCGCGCTCAGACACCAAAATAGTGCTATTTAGATAAAAAAATCTAAGAGCGTTTCTACTATCGAAATGATACCGAAAACGTCTCAGATCGTCCATCAGAGCGTTTACAGGCTCTAGCATGCCATTTTGTCTAATTCTAAAACATTAGGTGCCATTCCGATTCATTTATAGATAGTTTACAGTTGTTTCTGTACAGTCTTTAGCATTCTGAAACTAGTGTGTATTAATTATAATATGTTACATACTGCTACTACCATTCTGAAGCCATCAAGCAGTCGCGCTCAGACACCGAAATAGTGCTACTAAAATAAAAAAAATCTAAGAGCGTTTCTACTGTCGAAATTCTACCGAAAACGTCTAAGATCGTCCATCAGCGCGTTTACAGGCTCTAGCATGCCATTTTGTCTAATTCTAAAACATTAGGTGCAATTCCGATGCATTTAAAGAAAGTTGACAGTTGTTTCTGTACAGTCTTTAGCATTCTTAAATTACTGTGTATGAATTATAATATGTTACATACTGCTAGTAACATTCTGAAGCCATTGAGCTGTCGCGCTCAAACACCAAAATAGTGCTACTAAAAAAAATCTAAGATCGTTTCTACAATCGAAATGATACCAAAAAAGTCTCAAATCGTCCGTCAGAGCGTTTACAGGCTCTAGCATGCCATTTTGTCTAATTCTAAAACATTAGGGCCATTCCGATGCATTTAAAGAGAGTTTACAGTTGTTTCTGTACAGTCTTTAGCATTCTGAAATTACTGTGTATTAATTATAATATGTTACATACTGCTAGTAGCATTTTGAGGCTATTAAGCAGTCGCAGTCAAACACCGAAATTGTGCTAAATAATAAAAAATCTAAGATCGTTTCTACTATCGAAATGATACCGAAAAAGTCTCAGATCGTCCGTCAGAGCGTTTACAGGCTCTAGCATGCCATTTTCTCTAATTCTAAACTATTAGGTGCCATTCCGATGCATTTAAAGATAGTTTGTAGTTGTTTCTGTACAGTCTTTAGCATTCTGAAATTACTGTGTATTAATATTATAATATGTTACATACTGCTAGTAGCATTCTGAGGCTATTAAGCAGTCGCAGTCAGACACCGAAATTGTGCTAAATAATAAAAAATCTAAGATCGTTTCTACTATCCAAATGATACCGAAAAGGTCTCAGATCGTCCGTCAGAGCGTTTACAAGCTCTATCATGCCATTTTGTCTAATTCTAATACATTATGTGCCATTCCGATGAATTTAAAGATAGTTTAAAGTTGTTTCTGTACAGTCTTTAGCATTCTTAAATTACTGTGTATGAATTATAATATGTTACATACTGCTAGTAGCATTCTGAAACCATTGGGCTGTCGCGCTCAGACTCCAAAATAGTGCTACTAAAAAAATCTAAGATCGTTTCTACAATCGAAATAATACCGAAAAAGTCTCAAATCGTTCGTCAGAGCCTTTACAGGCTCTAGCATGCCAGTTTGTCTAATTCTAAAACATTAGGTGCCATTCCGATGCATTTAAAGAGAGTTTACAGTTGTTTCTGTACAGTCTTTAATATTTTGAAATTACTGTGTAATAATTATAATATGTTACATACTGCTAGTAGCATTCTGAAGCCATTACGCAGTCGCGCTCAGACACCAAAATAATGCTACTAAAATATAAAAATCTAAGAGCGTTTCTACTATCGAAATGATACCGAAAACGTCTCAGATCGTCCATCAGAGCGTTTACAGGCTCTAGCATGCCATTTTGTCTAATTCTAAAACATTAGGTGCCATTCCGATTCATTTATAGAGAGTTTACAGTTGTTTCTGTACAGTCTTTAGCATTCTGAAACTAGTGTGTATTAATTATAATATGTTACATACTGCTACTACCATTCTGAAGCCATCAAGCAGTCGCGCTCAGACACCAAAATAGTGCTACTAAGATAAAAAAATCTAAGAGCCTTTCTACTATCGAAATGATACCGAAAAAGTCTCAGATCTTCCGTCAGAGCGTTTAAAGGCTCTAGCATGCCATTTTGTCTACTTCATAATTTTAGGTGCCATTTTAATGCATTTACAGATACTTTTCAATTGTTTCTGTACAGTCTTTAGTATTCTGAAATTACAGTGTATTAATTACAATATGTTACATAATGCTAGTAGCATTCTGAAGCCATTGAGCAGTCGCACTCAGACAACAAAATAATGCTACTTAAATAAAAAAATCTAAGAGCGTTTCTACTATCGAAATGATTCCGAGAACGTCTCAGATTGTCCATCAGACCGTTTATAGGCTCTAGAATGCCATTTTGTATAATTCTAAAACATTAGGTGCCATTCCGATTCATTTAAAGATAGTTTACAGTTGTTTCTGTACAGTCTTTAGCATTCTGAAATTACTGTGTATTAATTATAATATGTTACATACTGCTAGTAGCATTCTGAAGCCATTGAGCAGTCGCGCTCAAACACCAAAATAGTGCTACTAAAAACACATGTAAGATCGTTTCTACTACCGAAATGATATCGAAAAAGTCTCAGATCGTCCGTCAGAGCGTTTACAGGCGCTAGCATGCCATTTTGTCTATTTCTAAAACATTAGGTGCCATTCCGATGCATTTAAAGATAGTTTGCAGTTGTTTCTGTACAGTCTTTAGCATTCTGAAATTACTGTGTATTAATTATGATATGTTACATACTGCTAGTAGCATCCTGAGGCAATTAAGAAGTCGCACTCAGACACCGAAATAGTGCTACTACAGTTGTTTCTGAACAGTCTTTAGCATTTTGAAATTACTGTGTATTAATTATAATATGTTACATACTGCTAGTAGCTATCTGAAGCCATTACGCAGTGGCGCTCAGACACCAAAATAATGCTACTAAAATATAAAAATCTAAGAGCGTTTCTACTATCGAAATGATACCGAAAACGTCTCAGATCGTCCGTCAGAGCATTTACAGGCTCTAGCATGCCATTTTGTCTAATTCTAAAACATTAGGAGCCATTCCGATGGATTTAAAGATAGTTTACACTTGTTTCTGTACAGTCTTTAGTATTCTGAAATTACTGTGTATTAATTATAATATGTTACATACTGCTAGTAGCATTCTGAAGCCATTAAGCAGTCGCGCTCAGACTCCAAAATAGTGCTACTAAAATCAAAAAATCTAAGAGAGTTTCTATAATCGAAATGACACCGAAAACGTCTCAAATCGTCCATCAGAGCGTTTACAGGCTCTAGCATGCCACTTTGTCTAATTCTAAAACATTAGGTGGCATTTCGATGCATTTGAAAATAGTTTATAGTTGTTTCTGTACAGTCTTTAGCATTCTGAAATTACTGTGTATTAATTATAATATGTTACATACTGCTAGTAGCATTCTGAAGCCATTAAGCACTCGCGCTTAGATACCAAAATAATGCTACTAAAATTAAAAAAATTAAGAGCGCTTCTACTATCGAAATGATACCGAAAACGTCTCAGATCGTCCATCAGGGCTAATGAACTTAATAAATTACATTCGGGTAGCTTTCTCAGTTGGAGTTAAATTGGTTCAGTCAGATATACACTTAGAAATTAGCAAACAAACACCATCATAATTTTAGACAGTTTAATTATATTGTTTAATATTTACAAACATAGGTATTATTCGTCAAAACCAAATAGAATGTATTTTACAATGAATTTTAATAATTATACGGGACGTCCTGTTGCGAGTTCCTTACGTCCCGGCAACCCGTTTTACATCTGTGTGTGGATGGTCTGACTGGCCGAGTTTTGGAAAAAAAAATTCGGAACGCCACTGGTCGGGAAGACGATTTGCCCAAAGTAATTCGCGATGGTGCCAACCTTCGGGCTCGAATATCAGGTTCGATGTCGAACTCACGTGTGTCTGGAAATATAGGTTAATTTGATTATGTTATGATTTACCCCTTACGACACCGTGCTAAGGTTGAAAATCTCGGGAGTTCGGTATTGTGTTTGTGCGGGATACGATGGCATGGGAGCTGACGATGATTGTCCACCTGGGGCCCTGCTTCGTATCTTCCGCACACGGGAGGTTAAGATCGTTGCGGCGGTCGCTCTCCGGAGATGCGATGGGAAGTTGTTTGAAACGGTGAGTAGAACTGTGTAGTCAACAAATATTAAGTATAAACTCAAATGTCCTTCAAGATAAGCGATGTATGGGGCCTCAATAAAATGAAATCTGATAAGGTCGGGTCGGGAAAATTTACGGTGTTAGGCTGATGGCATTATTACTATGAAATAGACATATGAAACGGCCTGGTTGTTAAACCCTCGTTTCGAATACGTCCTCCAGTAAATTTTGATACAATTATTTGACACCGGAATTTGGGCCAACAATCTACGCTAAGTCCAGGTTATAACAAGCATTGGTTTGATCAGCGAAACGGTTTCCCCACTGGTGGAGCATCGCCTCAGAAAACTGATCCTTCAGGAAATTTGGACTTATTTAAATGTTAGCTAGGAACGCGGTCTCCAGGAGTGGAGGCATCGGTTCAACTTTAGCTACGGGAAATACTAAAGGATATCGGAATCCAAAGTATATTCGGGAAATTCTTTCCTAAAATGCTCTCCGTGCTTACTTTTATAAGTGTTCGTCGTGTTATCGTGGTAACCACCACGTCCATCCTCTGATGGGGACGAGTGGCGAGCGGATTGTTTGTTTGCAGTTTTCGGCGCAGGCTGAACTGGTGACTGCTTATCTCTCCCTTGGACGTCGGCAAGAAGCGATAATGCGTGAAGTGGCGAAGTGTAAATTTAATTACATTATTTAATGTCTGTATGAAAAATTTAAACGAGGCAAGCGTTACACATGCCCGTCTCTTCGGAGGAGACCGCTGTTTCGTGGATCTCTTCTTCTAGGATGTTGCTTTTTCTCCGGAGAAATCACCTGGAGCGTCTACAGGACAGACGTGGGAGTTGCGGTATCAACTTCCCGGGTACCCCAGGTGCCTGGACGGAGATGGAATCTGAATTTTTCTGTATTCTTTTTACGGGGCGTCCTCCAGGATTCAAATCATGCCTAACTGGAGGGCATCTTTCCTCTTTGTGCGTAGCCGTTGTCCAGAGGGCGTGAGGATACGGACAGTCCGTTGCCTCCGGCGTCGTCGTCGCGGCGCTGTAGCTGGCGGAGTCTGGGCTCTGGGGGAGAAAGTGAGCAGCTCTGGCAGCATCTCCTGCGGAAGATCGGGTTCCAGCAGCTTTAATTCCTGCAGTTCTGCCAATACTTCTTCCAGAGGCAACACGGCGTCTTCCACGGGCGTCTCGGGGATCTTCTCAGGTCGGAGCTCTGGTGGAGTTACGACTTCCATTTTCGCTGGAGCGGCGGCTGGGCTCTCTGGGGACTCACCGAACAGCCGCTTGAATTTCTGGGCTAGTTCCAGGATGGCGGCCTCCTGCTCAGGGTGAAGCTTCGAGAGTGGAATCCTCATCGGCAAACTCTCTCTGGATCGTTCAGTATCCAGCGGGCTGTGCGTTTTCCTCTCCGGCGTGGCTGGCAGAGGGGACAGCATGGATGGGACCGGACTCCATCTTGGCAGCGGAGACCAGCGAGGACTTGGAGGCGTCTCAAGAGGGCCGTATGCACGAGGAACCCAAGGATAAATCTTTTTTTGGCCTTTCCGGGGTTTCTTCAGCTTGAAAAGCTATGGTCGAACGTCCGACTTCCTCGAGTATGACTTGAATATGGGTGCTGGAGTCTGGAGTAAATTCTTATATTGTTGGTTCCGGGCTTATCACCCTTTCCGGTTCTGTGTATTGTAGGTGGGGGAGAGGCACGTGGAAGCCTCGAACTGCAGGTACTAAAAAAAAGGATTGCTGAAAAATATCTTCAGGCCAGGTGTAAGAACAAATTTTGCAAGATATTTTCGAGCAGGTGGGCTAGAAGGTTACTGGAAGACCTTCTTAATGTCTTTCACGTGGGCTCGGCCGACTTCTCTTCCGGTCTGGGGGTCGCTTAACTCCACAATGATAGGCAAAATTATTCTTTTGATAACATAGGGCCCAGCGTATTTGGGCGCTAACTTCGCCGAAATCCCTTGGGAGGCGTCGGAGAGGACTCGGTCTCGTTTAAATACTCGGTGTCCTATCTGGGGATGATACTCACGCCTTCTGAGGTTGTAATGATGACTTTTTCGCGCGAAGGCCTTGGCGAGATTGTTACGCACGATTTCCATGATATTCTTCAACTTTTTAAGTTGCTCACGATACAGCCCTGGACGTGGAGCTTCTGTGTCACGATCGAAGCCTGGATCGGTTGCTTCGCGTAACGACCGGGGTGGTAGCATCTCTCGTCCGAGGTTCAGGAGGGCCGGTGTGAATCCCGTCGATTCATGTTTGGAAGTATTGAGGGCGAACATCACCTCCGGAAGCCAGGCGTCTCACTGGTTCTGCTTCCCTCGGGCCAGTTGTGCAATTATGGTGCCCACCACTTTATTGGCCCTCAGGACAGGGTTTGCCTGGGGAGTGTATGGCGGGGTCAACCGGTGCTGGATGCCATACTATGCGGCCAATGCTTTAAAAGGTTTGCTTATAAATTGTGGTCCATTATCTAAAATGATCGTTCTTGGGGTACCAAACCGATAAATGATCCTTTCTTTCAGGGCCTGGCTGACGGTTTTGGCGGTAGCAGAACGTAAGGGATGCACCTCGATCCATTTACTAAACCGGTCCTGGACGACGAGGAGCCATACGTTGCCTTTCGAGGACCTGGTGAGGGGCCGATCAAATCCGTGCTGACGACTTCCCATGGACCTCGGACTCGGGACCAGAACACCTTTCCGGCAGGTTGCTGTTGCTGATGTTTATACTGTTGGCATACTGAACAAGAGCGTACGTATTTATTAACATCTTTCTGCATCCTAGGCCAGTAATATAATTTCTGAATTCTAGCCGTGATCTTGGTTACTCCCAGGTGACCTGCGGTGGGTTCGTCATGGCATTCTTGTAAGACTTGGCGTCTCTGAGGCCTGGGGACGCATAGTTTTCATACGGGTTGGAAACCTTCGGCCAAGTCTTCACCTACATTTGGAAAGCTTCGATAAAGATTTCCATTTTCCATTTTCCATGTGTCGAATGTTGCTGGATCACTTTGCACTAAACGGGACGTTTTTCGGATCCAAAAACATGGGGCAACTGGCTCCTGGACGGCCATGTGGGAGAGGTTGTCCTCGGGACTTCTTGGAGCTCTGGACAGAGCATCAGCCACGTGGTTTAGGGCTCCTGTACGATACTGGACTTCAAAGTCGTACTGTTGAAGCTCCAGGGCCCACCTGGCTAGTCGGGCTGAAGGGTTCGGGAGGTTCCAAAGCCACTTTAAGCTACGGTGGTCGGTCACTACCTTGAAGTGGTAGCCATCGATATAGCCTTTAAACTTTTTTACTGCAAAGAGCACTGCAAGGCATTCCAACTCGGTGGCGAAATATTTTGTTTCTGCTGGAGTCAAGGATCGGCTAGCGTAGGCGATGACCCTTTCCTGATTCTCCAAAACTTGCGTGAGGACGGCTCCTAGTCCGGTGGTGCTAGTGTCTGTCTGTAAGATAAACGGGACGGAGAAATCCGGACATGCAATATTCGGGGCTAAAGATAGGGCTCTCTTCAGCCCTTCCAGGGCTTCTTGTTGTCTCTCCGTCCATTTAAATTTGACACCTTTCCGGAGGAGTTCATTCAGGGGGGATGTTATTCGGGCGCACCCGGGGATAAATTTCCTATACCAGGAAGCCTTAACGTCCCAGACGTCCCAGATGTCCCATATATTCCTAACGTCCCAGACGTCTTAGATGTCCCATATGTCCCTAACGTCGCAGACGTCCTAGATGTCGCATATGTTCCTAACGTCTCAGACGTCCCAGATGTCCCATATGTTCCTAACGTCCCAGACGTCCCAGACGTCCTAGATGTCCCATATGTCCCTAACGTCCTAGAAGTCCTAGATGTCTCATATGTCCCTAATGTCCCAGACGTCCCAGATGTCACATTCGTCCCAGACATCCTAGATGTCCCATATTACTCAAACGTCCCAGATGTCCCATATGTCCCTAACGTCCCAGACGTCCTAGATGTTCCATATGTACCTAACGTCCCAGACATCCCAAACGTTATAGATGTCCCATATGTCCCTGACGTCCCAGACGTCCTAAATGTCCTATAAGTCCCTAACGTCCCAGACGTACTAGATGTTCCATATGTTCCTATCGTCCCAGACATCCCAAACGTCCTAGATGTCCCATATGTCTCTAACGTCCCAGACGTCCTAGATGTCCTATAGGTCCCTAACATCCCAGACGCCCCATATGTTTAAGACGTCCTAGATGTCCCATATGTCCCTAACGTCTCAGACGTCCCAGACGTCCTAGATGTCATATATGTCCCAAACGTCCAAAACGTCCTAGATGTCCTTAACGTCCCAAACTTCCCAGACGTCCCAGATGTCCCATATGTCCCTAACGTCGCAGACGTCATAGATGTCCCATATGTGCCTAACGTCCCAGACGTCCCAGACGTCCCAGACGTCCTAGATGTCCCATACGTCCCTAAGGTCCCAAACGCCCTAGATGTCCCATATGTCCCTAACGTCCCAGACGTCCCAGACGTCCTAGATGTCATATATGTCCCAAACGTCCTAAACGTCCTAGATGTCCCTAACGTCCCAAACTTCCCAGACGTCCCAGATGTCCCATATGTCCCTAACGTCGCTGACGTCCAAGATGTCCCATAAGTCCCTAACGTCCCAGACGTCCTAGATGTCCCATATGTCCCTAACATCTCAGACGTCCCAGATGTCCCATAAGTCCCAGACGTCCTAAATGTCCCATATGTCCCAGACGTCCCAAACGTCCCAGACGTCCTAGATGTCCCATATCTCCCTAATGTCCCAGACGTCCCAGACGTCCTAAATGTCCTATAAGTCCCTAACGTCCCAGACGTCCTAGATGTTCCATATGTTCCTATCGTCCCAGACATCCCAAACGTCCTAGATGTCCCATATGTCTCTAACGTCCCAGACGTCCTAGATGTCCTATAGGTCCCTAACATCCCAGACGCCCCATACGTTTAAGACGTCCTAGATGTCCCATATGTCCCTAACGTCCCAGACGTCCTAGATGTCATATATGTCCCAAACGTCCAAAACGTCCTAGATGTCCTTAACGTCCCAAACTTCCCAGACGTCCCAGATGTCCCATATGTCCCTAACGTCGCAGACGTCATAGATGTCCTATATGTGCCTAACGTCCCAGACGTCCCAGACGTCCCAGACGTCCTAGATGTCCCATACGTCCCTAAGTTCCCAAACGCCCTAGATGTCCCATATGTCCCTAACGTCCCAGACGTCCCAGACGTCCTAGATGTCATATATGTCCCAAACGTCCTAAACGTCCTAGATGTCCCTAACGTCCCAAACTTCCCAGACGTCCCAGATGTCCCATATGTCCCTAACGTCGCTGACGTCCAAGATGTCCCATAAGTCCCTAACGTCCCAGACGTCCTAGATGTCCCATATGTCCCTAACATCTCAGACGTCCCAGATGTCCCATAAGTCCCAGACGTCCTAAATGTCCCATATGTCCCAGACGTCCCAAACGTCCCAGACGTCCTAGATGTCCCATATCTCCCTAATGTCCCAGACGTCCCAGACGTCCTAGATATCCTATATGTCCCTACCGTCCCAGACGTCCTAGATGTCCCATATGTCCCTAACGTCCCAGACGTCCTAGACGTCCTAGATGTCCCACATGGCTCAGACGTCCCAGACGTCCTAATTGTCCCATATCTCCCTAACGTCCCAGACGTCCTAGATGTCCCATATGTCCCTAACGTCCCAAATGTCCTAGATTTCCTATATGTCCCTAACGTCCCAGACGTCCCAGACGTCCCATACGTCCCAGACGTCCTAAGTGTCCCACATGTCCTAGACGTCCCAAACGTCCCAGACGTCCTAGATGTCCCATATGTCCCTAATGTACCAGACGTCCTAGATGTCCCATATGGTCCTAACGTCCCAGACGTCCTAGATGTCCCATATGTCCCTAACGTCCCAGACGTCCTGGATGTCCTATATGTCCCTAACGTCCCAGATGTCTCATATGTCCCTAACGTCCCAGACGTCCCAGACCTCCTAGATGACCCATATGTCCATAACGTCCCAGACGTCGTAGATGTCCCATATGTCATTACCGTCCCAGACGTCCTTGGTGTCCTATATGTCCTTAACGTTCCAGACGTCCTAGATGTCCCATTAGTCCCTACCGTACCAGACGTTCTAGATGTCCCATATGTCCCTAACGTCCTGGACGTCCTAGATGTCCCATATGTCCCACACGTCGCATATGTTCCTAACGTCGCAGACGTCCTAGATGTCCCATTTGTCTCTAACGTCCCAGACGTCCCAAATGTCCCATTCGTTATAGATGTCCGATATGTCGCCAACGCCCCAAATGTCCTAGATGTCTCATATGTCCTTAACGTCCCAGACGTCCCAGATGTCCCATATGTTCTTAACGTCCCAGACGTCTTAGATGTCCCATATGTCCCTAACGTCCCAGACGTCCCAGACGTCCTAGATGTCCCATATGTCCCTAACGTCCTAGAAGTCTTAGATGTCTCATATGTCCCTAATGTCCCAGATGCCACATACGTCCCAGACATCCTAGATGTCCCATATTACTCAAACGTCCTAGATGTCCCATATGTCCTTAACGTCCCACACGTCCTAGATGTTCCATATGTACCTAACGTCTCAGACATCCCAAACGTTATAGATGTCCCATATGTCCCTGACGTCCCAGACGTCCTAGATGTCCTATAAGTCCCTAACATCCCAGACGTCCCATACGCTTAAGACGTCCTAGATGTCCCATATGTCCCTAACGTTCCAGACGTCCCAGACGTCCTAGATGTTATATATGTCCCAAACGTCCCAAACGTCCTAGATATCCCTAACGTCCCAAACGTCTCAGACGTCACAGATGTCCCATACGTCCCAAATGTACTAGATGTTCCATATGTACCTAACGTCCCAGACATCCCAAACGTCCTAGATGTCCCATATGTCCCATACGTCCCAAACGTCCTAGATGTCCCATATGTCCCTAACGTCCCAAACGTCCTAGATGTCCCATATGTCCCTTACGTCCCAGACATCCTAGATGTCCTATATGTTCCTAACATCCCAGACGTCCCAGACGTCCCAAATGTCCCATACGTTCCAGACGTCCTAGATGTCCCATATGTCCCTAACGTCCCAGACGTCGTAGATGTCCCATATGTCCCTAACGTCTTAGACTTCCTAGATGTCCTATATGTCCCTAACGTCCCAGACGTCCAAGATGTCCCTTA
Organism: Agriotes lineatus; assembly: GCA_940337035.1. NCBI lineage: Eukaryota > Metazoa > Arthropoda > Insecta > Coleoptera > Elateridae > Agriotes > Agriotes lineatus. Next base: position 24,046 of record CALNHX010009519.1, on the reverse strand, counting down.
TGTCCCTAACGTCCCAGACGTCCTAGATGTCCCATATGTCCCAAAATCCCAGACGTCCCAGACATCCCAAACGTCCCAGACATCCCAGACGTCCCAGACGTCTTAAATGTCACATATGTCCCTAACGTCCCAAACGTCCTAGATGTCCCATATGTCCCTAACATCCCAAACGTCCTAGATGTCCCATATGTCCCTAACGTCCCAGACATCCTAGGTGTCCTATATGTTCCTAACATCCCAGACGTCCCAGACGTCCCAAATGTCCCATACGTTCCAGACGTCCTAGATGTCCCAGACGTCCCAAACGTCCCAGACGTCCTAGATGTCCCATATCTCCCTAATGTCCCAGACGTCCCAGACGTCCTAGATATCCTATATGTCCCTACCGTCCCAGACGTCCTAGATGTCCCATATGTCCCTAACGTCCCAGACGTCCTAGACGTCCTAGATGTCCCACATGGCTCAGACGTCCCAAACGTCCCAGACGTCCTAATTGTCCCATATCTCCCTAACGTCCCAGACGTCCTAGATGTCCCATATGTCCCTAACGTCCCAATGTTCTAGATTTCCTATATGTCCCTAACGTCCCAGACGTCCCAGACGTCCCATACGTCCCAGACGTCCTAAGTGTCCCATATGTCCTAGACGTCCCAAACGTCCCAGATGTCCTAGATGTCCCATATGTCCCTAATGTACCAGACGTCCTAGATGTCCCATATGTTCCTAACGTCCCAGACGTCCTAGATGTCCCATATGTCCCTAACGTCCCAGACGTCCTGGATGTCCTATATGTCCCTAACGTCCCAGATGTCACATATGTCCCTAACGTCCCAGACGTCCCAGACGTCCTAGATGACCCATACGTCCATAACGTCCCAGACGTCGTAGATGTCCCATATGTCATTAACGTCGCAGACGTCCTTGGTGTCCCATATGTCCTTAACGTTCCGGACGTCCCACACGTCCTAGATGTCCCATAAGTCCCTACCGTCCCAGACGTTCTAGATGTCCCATATGTTCCTAACGTCCTGGACGTCCTAGATGTCCCATACGTCCCACACGTCGCATATGTTCCTAACGTCCCAGACGTCCTAGATGTCCCATTTGTCTCTAACGTCCCAGACGTCCCAAATGTCCCATTCGTTATAGATGTCCAATATGTCGCTAACGCCCCAAATGTCCTAGATGTCTCATATGTCCTTAACGTCCCAGACGTCCCAGATGTCCCATATGTTCTTAACGTCCCAGACGTCTTAGATGTCCCATATGTCCCTAACGTCCCAGACGTTCTAGATGTCGCATATGTTCCTAACGTTTCAGACGTCCCAGATTTCCCATATGTCCCTAACGTCCCAGACGTCCCAGACGTCCAAGATGTCACCATATGTCCCTAACGTCCTAGAAGTCCTAGATGTCTCATATGTCCCTAATGTCCCAGACGTCCCAGATGTCACATACGTCTCAGACATCCTAGATGTCCCATATTACTCAAACGTCCCAGATGTCCCATATGTCCCTAACGTCCCAGACGTCTTAGATGTTCCATATGTACCTAACGTCTCAGACATCCCAAACGTTATAGATGTCCCATATGTCCCTGGCGTCCCAGACGTCCTAGATGTCCTATAAGTCCCTAACATCCCAGACGTCCCATACGTTTAAGACGTCCTAGATGTCCCATATGTCCCTAACGTTCCAAACGTCCCAGACGTCCTAGATGTCATATATGTCCCAAACGTCCCAAACGTCCTAGATGTCCCTAACGTCCCAAACGTCTCAGACGTCCCAGATGTCCCATACGTCCCAAATGTCCTAGATGTTCCATATGTATCTAACGTCCCAGACATCCCAAACGTCCTAGATGTCCCATATGTCCCATACGTCCCAAACGTCCTAGATGTCCCATATGTCCCTAACGTCCCAAACGTCCTAGATGTCCCATATGTCCCTAACGTCCCAGACATCCTAGATGTCCTATATGTTCCTAACACCCCAGACGTCCCAGACGTCCCAAATGTCCCATACGTTCCAGACGTCCTAGATGTCCCATATGTCCCTAACGTCCCAGACGTCCTAGATGTCCCATATGTCCTTAACGTCCCAGACGTCCTAGATGCCCTATATGTCCCTAACGTCCCAGACGTCCAAGATGTCCCATATGTCCCTAACGTCCCAGACGTCCCAGACGTCCTAGATGTCCCATATGTCCCTAACGTCCCAGACGTCCTAGATGTCCCATATGTCCCTAACGTCCCAGCCGTCCTAGATGTCCTATATGTCCCTAACGTCCCAGACGTCCAAGATGTCCCATACGTCCCTAACGTCCCAGACGTCCTAGATGTCCCATATGTCCCAAAATCCCAGACGTCCCAGACATCCCAGACGTCCCAGACGTCTTAGATGTCCCATATGTCCCTAACGTCCCAAACGTCCTAGATGTCCCATATGTCCCTAACGTCCCAGACTTCCTACGTCCCAGACGTCCTAGATGTCCCATATGTTCCTAACGTCTAAGACATATTAGATGTCCCATATGTCCTTAACGTCCCAAACCTTCTAGATGTCCCATATGTCCCTAACGTCCCGGACGTCCCAGATGTCCCATACGTACCAGATGTCCTATATGTCCCTAACGTCCTAGATGCCCCATATGTCCCTAACGTCCCAGACTTCCTACGTCCCAGACGTCCTAGATGTCTCATATGGCCCTAACGTCTCAGACATCTTAGATGTCCCATATGTCCCTAACGTCCCAAACGTTCTAGATGTCCCATATGTCCCTAACGTCCCGGACGTCTCAGATGTCCCATACGTCCCAGACATCTTTGATGTCCCATATTACCCAAACGTCCCAGACATCTCAGATGTTCCATATTTACCTAACGTCACAGACATCCCAAACGTCCTAGATGTCACATATGTCCCTAACGTCCCAGACATCCTAGATGTCCTATAGGTTCCTAACATCCCAGACGCCCCATACGTTTAAGACGTCCTAGATGTCCCATATGTCCCTAACGTCCCAGACGTCCCAGACGTCCCATACGTCCCAGACATCTTTGATGTCCCATATTACCCAAACGTCCCAGACATCTCAGATGTTCCATATTTACCTAACGTCCCAGACATCCCAAACGTCTTAGATGTCCCATATGTCCCTAACGTCCCAGACGTCCCAGACGTCCTAGATGTCCCATATGTCCCTAACGTCCTAGAAGTCTTAGATGTCTCATATGTCCCTAATGTCCCAGATGCCACATACGTCCCAGACATCCTAGATGTCCCATATTACTCAAACGTCCCAGATGTCCCATATGTCCTTAACGTCCCAGACATCCTAGATGTCCCATATTACTCAAACGTCCCAGATGTCTCATATGTCCCTAACGTCCCAGACGTCCTAGATGTTCCATATGTACCTAACGTCTCAGACATCCCAAACGTTATAGATGTCCCATATGTCCCTGACGTCCCAGACGTCCTAGATGTCCTATAAGTCCCTAACATCCCAGACGTCCCATACGTTTAAGACGTCCTAGATGTCCCATATGTCCCTAACGTTCCAGACGTCCCAGACGTCCTAGATGTCATATATGTCCCAAACGTCCCAAACGTCCTAGATGTCCCTAACGTCCCAAACGTCTCAGACGTCCCAGATGTCCCATACGTTCCAAATGTCCTAGATGTTCCATATGTACCTAACGTCCCAGACATCCCAAACGTCCTAGATGTCCCATATGTCCCATACGTCCCAAACGTCCTAGATGTCCCATATGTCCCTAACGTCCCAAACGTCCTAGATGTCCCATATGTCCCTAACGTCCCAGACATCCTAGATGTCCTATATGTTACTAACATCCCAGACGTCCTAGATGTCCTATATGTCCCTAACGTCCCAGACGTCCAAGATGTCCCATATGTCCCTAACGTCCCAGACGTCCTAGATGTCCTATATGTCCCTAACGTCCCAGACGTCCAAGATGTCCCATATGTCCCTAACGTCCCAGGCGTCCTAGATGTCCCATATGTCCCAAAATCCCAGACGTCCCAGACATCCCAGACGTCCCAGACATCCCAGACGTCCCAGACGTCTTAGATGTCCCATATGTCCCTAACGTCCCAAACGTCCTAGATGTCCCATATGTCCCTAACGTCCCAAACGTCCTAGATGTCCCATATGTGACTAACGTCTCAGACATCCTAGGTGTCCTATATGTTCCTAACATCCCAGACGTCCCAGACGTCCCAAATGTCCCATACGTTCCAGACGTCCTAGATGTCCCAGACGTCCCAAACGTCCCAGACGTCCTAGATGTCCCATATCTCCCTAATGTCCCAGACGTCCCAGACGTCCTAGATATCCTATATGTCCCTACCGTCCTAGACGTCCTAGATGTCCCATATGTCCCTAACGTCCCAGACGTCCTAGACGTCCTAGATGTCCCACATGGCTCAGACGTCCCAAACGTATCAGACGTCCTAATTGTCCCATATCTCCCTAACGTCCCAGACGTCCTAGATGTCCCATATGTCCCTAACGTCCCAAATTTCCTAGATTTCCTATATGTCCCTAACGTCCCAGACGTCCCAGTCGTCCCATACGTCCCAGACGTCCTAAGTGTCCCATATGTCCTAGACGTCCCAAACGTCCCAGACGTCCTAGATGTCCCATATGTCCCTAATGTACCAGACGTCCTAGATGTCCCATATGTTCCTAACGTCCCAGACGTCCTAGATGTCCCATATGTCCCTAACGTCCCAGACGTCCTGGATGTCCTATATGTCCCTAACGTCCCAGATGTCTCATATGTCCCTAACGTCCCAGACGTCCCAGACGTCCTAGATGACCCATATGTCCATAACGTCAAAGACGTCGTAGATGTCCCATATGTCATTAACGTCCCAGACGTCCTTGGTGTCCCATATGTCCTTAACGTTCCAGACGATCCAGACGTCCTAGATGTCCCATAAGTCCCTACCGTCCCAGACGTTCTAGATGTCCCATATGTCCCTAACGTCCTGGACGTCCTAGATGTCCCATATGTCCCACACGTCGCATATGTTCCTAACGTCCCAGACGTCCTAGATGTCCCATTTGTCTCTAACGTCCCAGACGTCCCAAATGTCCCATTCGTTATAGATGTCCAATATGTCGCTAACGCCCCAAATGTCCTAGATGTCTCATATGTCCTTAACGTCCCAGACGTCCCAGATGTCCCATATGTTCTTAACGTCCCAGACGTCTTAGATGTCCCATATGTCCCTAACGTCCCAGACGTCCTAGATGTCGCATATGTTCCTAACGTTTCAGCCGTCCCAGATGTCCCATATGTCCCTAACGTCCCAGACGTCCCAGACGTCCTAGATGTCCCATATGTCCCTAACGTCCTAGAAGTCCTAGATGTCTCATATGTCCCTAATGTCCCAGGCGTCCCAGATGTCACATACGTCCCAGACATCCTAGATGTCCCTTATTACTCAAACGTCCCAGATGTCCCATATGTCCCTAACGTCCCAGACGTCCTAGATGTTCCATATGTACCTGACGTCTCAGACATCCTAGATGTCCCATATGTCCCTAACGTCCCAGACATCCTAGATGTCCTATATGTTCCTAACATCCCAAACGTCCCAGACGTCCCAAATGTCCCATACGTTCCAGACGTCCAAGATGTCCCATATGTCCCTAACGTCCCAGACGTCCTAGATGTCCCATATGCCCCAAAATCCCAGACGTCCCAGACATCCCAGACGTCCCAGACGTCTTAGATGTCCCATATGTCCCTAACGTCCCAAACGTCCTAGATGTCCCATATGTCCCTAACGTCCCAGACTTCCTACGTCCCAGACGTCCTAGATGTCCCATATGTCCCTAACGTCTAAGACATCTTAGATGTCCCATATGTCTCTAACGTCCCAAACGTTCTAGATGTCCCACATGTCCCTAACGTCCCGGACGTCCCAGATGTCCCATACGTACCAGATGTCCTATATGTCCCTAACGTCCTAGATGCCCCATATGTCCCTAACGTCCCAGACTTCCTACGTCCCAGACATCCTAGATGTCTCATATGGCCCTAACGTCTCAGACATCTTGGATATCCCATATGTCCTTAACGTCCCAAACGTTCTAGATGTCCCATATGTCCCTAACGTCCCTGACGTCCCAGATGTCCCATAATGCCCTAACGTTTCAGTCGTCCTACGTCCCAGACGTCCCAGATGTCCCATACGTCCCAGACATCTTTGATGTCCCATATTACCCAAACGTCCCAGACGTCCCAGATGTTCCATATGTTCCTAACGTCCCAGACATCCTAGATGTCCTATAGGTCCCTAACATCCCAGACGCCCCATACGTTTAAGACGTCCTAGATGTCCCATATGTCCCTAACGTCCCAGACGTTCTAGACGTCCTAGATGTCCCACATGGCTCAGACCTCCCAAACGTCCCAGACGTCCTAATTGTCCCATATCTCCCTAACGTCCCAGACGTCCTAGATGTCCCATATGTCCTTAACGTCCCAAATGTCCTAGATTTCCTATATGTCCCTAACGTCCCAGACGTCCCAGACGTCCCATACGCCCCAGACGTCCTAAGTGTCCCATATGTCCTAGACGTCCCAAACGTCCCAGACGTCCTAGATGTCCCATATGTCCCTAATGTACCAGACGTCCTAGATGTCCCATATGTTTCTAACGTCCCAGACGTCCTAGATGTCAGATATGTCCCTAACGTCCCAGACGTCCTGGATGTCCTATATGTCCCTAACGTCCCAGATGTCTCACATGTCCCTAACGTCCCAGACGTCCCAGACGTCCTAGATGACCCATATGTCCATAACGTCCCAGACGTCGTAGATGTCCCATATGGCATTAACGTCCCAGACGTCCTTGGTGTTCCATATATCCTTAACGTTCCAGACGTCCCAGACGTCCTAGATGTCCCATAAGTCCCTATCGTCCCAGACGTTCTAGATGTCCCATTTGTCCCTAACGTCCTGGACGTCCTAGATGTCCCATATGTCCCACACGTCGCATATGTTCCTAACGTCCCAGACGTCCTAGACGTCCCATTTGTCTCTAACGTCCCAGACGTCCCAAATGTCCCATTCGTTATAGATGTCCAATATGTCGCTAACGCCCCAAATGTCCTAGATGTCTCATATGTCCTTAACGTCCCAGACGTCCCAGATGTCCCATATGTTCTTAACGTCCCAGACGTCTTAGATGTCCCATATGTTCCTAACGTCCCAGACGTCCCAGACGTCCTGGATGTCCCATATGTCCCTAACGACCTAGAAGTCCTAGATGTCTCATATGTCCCTAATGTCCCAGATGTCACATACGTCCCAGACATCCTAGATGTCCCATATTACTCAAACGTCCCAGATGTCTCATATGTCCCTGACGTCCCAGACGTCCTAGATGTTCTATATGGCCCTAACGATCCAGACGTCCCAGACGTCCTAGATGTCATATATGTCCCAAACGTCCCAAACGTCCTAGGTGTCCCTAACGTCCCAAACGTCTCAGACGTCCCAGATGTCCCATACGTCCCAAATGTCCTAGATGTTCCATATGTACCTAACGTCCCAGACATCCCAAACGTCCTAGATGTCCCATATGTCCCATACGTCCCAAACGTCCTAGATGTCCCATATGTCCCTAACGTCCTAGACGTCCTAGATGTCCCATATGTCCCTAACGTCCCAGACGTCCTAGAGGTCCTATATGTCCCTAACGTCCCAGACGTCCAAGATGTCCCATATGTCCCTAACGTCCCAGACGTCCTAGATGTCCCATATGTCCCAAAATCCCAGACGTTCCAGACATCCCAGATGTCCCAGACGTCTTAGATGTCCCATATGTCCCTAACGTCCCAAACGTCCTAGATGTCCCATATGTCCCTAACGTCCCAGACTTCCTACGTCCCAGACGTCCTAGATGTCCCATATGTCCCTAACGTCTAAGAAATCTTAGATGTCCCATATGTCCCTAACGTCCCAAACGTTCTAGATGTCCCATATGTCCCTAACGTCCCGGACGTCCCAGATGTCCCATACGTACCAGATGTCCTATATGTTCCTAACGTCCTAGATGTCCCATATGTCCCTAACGTCCCAAACGTCCTAGATGTCCCATATGTCCCTAACGTCCCAGACATCCTAGATGTCCTATATGTTCCTAACATCCCAGACGTCCCAGACGTCCCAAATGTCCCATACGTTCCAGACGTCCTAGATGTCCCATATGTCCCTAACGTCCCAGACATCCTAGATGTCCTATATGTTCCTAACATCCCAGACGTCCCAAATGTCCCATACGTTCCAGACGTCCTAGATGTCCCATATGTCCCTAACGTCCTAGACGTCCTAGATGTCCCATATGTCCCTAACGTCCCAGACGTCCTAGATGTCCTATATGTCCCTAACGTCCCAGACGTCCAAGATGTCCCATATGTCCCTAACGTCCCAGACGTCCTAGATGTCCCATATGTCCCAAAATCCCAGACGTTCCAGACATCCCAGACGTCCCAGACGTCTTAGATGTCCCATATGTCCCTAACGTCCCAAACGTCCTAGATGTCCCATATGTCCCTAACGTCCCAGACTTCCTACGTCCCAGACGTCCTAGATGTCCCATATGTCCCTAACGTCTAAGAAATCTTAGATGTCCCATATGTCCCTAACGTCCCAAACGTTCTAGGTGTCCCATATGTCCCTAACGTCCCGGACGTCCCAGATGTCCCATACGTACCAGATGTCCTATATGTCCCTAACGTCCTAGATGTCCCATATGTCCCTAACGTCCCAAACGTCCTAGATGTCCCATATGTCCCTAACGTCCCAGACATCCTAGATGTCCTATATGTTCCTAACATCCCAGACGTCCCAGACGTCCCAAATGTCCCATACGTTCCAGACGTCCTAGATGTCCCATATGTCCCTAACGTCCCAGACGTCCTAGATGTCCCATATGTCCCTAACGTCCCAGACGTCCTAAATTTCCTATATGTCCCTAACGTCCCAGACGTCCAAGATGTCCCATATGTCCCTAACGTCCCAGACGTCCTAGATGTCCCATATGTCCCAAAATCCCAGACGTCCCAGGCATCCCAGACGTCCCAGACATCCCAGACGTCCCAGACGTCTTAGATGTCCCATATGTCCCTAACGTCCCAAACGTCCTAGATGTCCCATATGTCCGTAACGTCCCAAACGTCCTAGATGTCCCATATGTCCCTAACGTCCCAGACATCCTAGGTGTCCTATATGTTCCTAACATCCCAGACGTCCCAGACGTCCCAAATGTCCCATACGTTCCAGACGTCCTAGATGTCCCAGACGTCCCAAACGTCCCAGACGTCCCAAACGTCCCAGACGTCCTAGATGTCCCATATCTCCCTAATGTCCCAGACGTCCCAGACGTCCTAGATATCCTATATGTCCCTACCGTCCCAGACGTCCTAGATGTCCCATATGTCCTTAACGTCCCAGACGTCCTAGACGTCCTAGATGTCCCACATGGCTCAGACGTCCCAAACGTCCCAGACGTCCTAATTGTCCCATATCTCCCTAACGTCCCAGACGTCCTAGATGTCCCATATGTCCCTAACGTCCCAAATGTCCTAGATTTCCTATATGTCCCTAACGTCCCAGACGTCCCAGACGTCCCATACGTCCCAGACGTCCTAAGTGTACCATATCTCCTAGACGTCCCAAACGTTCCAGACGTCTTAGATGTCCCATATGTTCCTAACGTCCCAGACGTCCTAGATGTCCCATATGTCCCTAACGTCCCAGACGTCCTGGATGTCCTATATGTCCTTAACGTTCCAGACGTCCCAGACGTCCTAGATGTCCCATAAGTCCCTACCGTCCCAGACGTTCTAGATGTCCCATATGTCTCTAACGTCCTGGACGTCCTAGATGTCCCATATGTCCCACACGTAGCATATGTTCCTAACGTCCCAGACGTCCTAGATGTCCCATTTGTCTCTAACGTCCCAGACGTCCCAAATGTCCCATTGGTTATAGATGTCCAATATGTCGCTAACGCCCCAAATGTCCTAGATGTCTCATATGTCCTTAACGTCCCAGACGTCCCAGATGTCCCATATGTTCTTAACGTCCCAGACGTCTTAGATGTCCCATATGTCCCTAACGTCCCAGACGTCCTAGATGTCGCATATGTTCCTAACGTTTCAGACGTCCCAGATGTCCCATATGTCCCTAACGTCCCAGACGTCCCAGACGTCCTAGATGTCCCATATGTCCCTAACGTCCTAGAAGTCCTAGCTGTCTCATATGTCCCTAATGTCCCAGACGTCCCAGATGTCACATACGTCCCAGACATCCTAGATGTCCCATATTACTCAAACGTCCCAGATGTCCCATATGTCCCTAACGTCCCAGACGTCCTAGATGTTCCATATGAACCTAACGTCTCAGACATCCCAAACGTTATAGATGTCCCATATGTCCCTGACGTCCCAGACGTCCTAGATGTCCTATAAGTCCCTAACATCCCAGACGTCCCATACGTTTAAGACGTCCTAGATGTCCCATATGTCCCTAACGTTCCAGACGTCCCAGACGTCCTAGATGTCCCTAACGTCCCAAACGTCTCAGACGTCCCAGATGTCCCATACGTCCCAAATGTCCTAGATGTTCCATATGTACCTAACGTCCCAGACATCCCAAACGTCCTAGATGTCCCATATGTCCCATACGTCCCAAACGTCCTAGATGTCCCATATGTCCCTAACGTCCCAAACGTCCTAGATGTCCCATATGTCCCTAACGTCCTAGATGTCCCTAACGTCCCAAACGTCTCAGACGTCCCAGATGTCCCATACGTCCCAAATGTCCTAGATGTTCCATATGTACCTAACGTCCCAGACATCCCAAACGTCCTAGATGTCACATATGTCCCATACGTCCCAAACGTCCTAGATGTCCCATATGTCCCTAACGTCCCAAACGTCCTAGATGTCCCATATGTCCCTAACGTCCCAGACATCCTAGATGTCCTATATGTTCCTAATATCCCAGACGTCCCAGACGTCCCAAATGTCCCATACGTTCCAGACGTCCTAGATGTCCCATATGTCCCTAACGTCCCAGACGTCCTAGATGTCCTATATGTCCCTAACGTCCCAGACGTCCAAGACGTCCCATATGTCCCTAACGTCCCAGACGTCCAAGATGTCCCATATGTCCCTAACGTCCCAGACGTCCTAGATGTCCTATATGTCCCTAACGTCCCAGACGTCCTAGATGTCCTATATGTCCCTAACGTCCCAGACGTCAAAGATGTCCCATATGTCCCTAACGTCCCAGACGTCCTAGATGTCCCATATGTCCCTAACGTCTAAGACATCTTAGATGTCCCATATGTCCCTAACGTCCCAAACGTTCTAGATGTCCCATATGTCCCTAACGTCCCGGACGTCCCAGATGTCCCATACGTACCAGATGTCCTATATGTCTCTAACGTCCTAGATGCCCCATATGTCCCTAACGTCCCAGACTTCCTACGTCCCAGACGTCCTAGATGTATCATATGGCTCTAACGTCTCAGACATCTTAGATGTCCCTAACGTCCCAAACGTTCTAGATGTCCCATATGTCCCTAACGTCCCGGACGTCCCAGATGTCCCATATTTCCCTAACGTTTCAGTCGTCCTACGTCCCAGACGTCCCAGATGTCCCATACGTCCCAGACATCTTTGATGTCCCATATTACCCAAACGTCCCAGACGTCCCAGATGTTCCATATGTACCTAACGTCCCAGACATCCCAAACGTCCTAGATGTCCCATATGTCCCTAACGTCCCAGACATCCTAGATGTCCTATAGGTCCCTAACATCCCAGACGCCCCATACGTTTAAGACGTCCTAGATGTCCCATATCTCCCTAACGTCCCAGACGTCCCAGACGTCCTAGATGTCATATATGTCCCAAACGTCCAAAACGTCCTAGATGTCCTTAACGTCCCAAACTTCCCAGACGTCCCAGATGTCCCATATGTCCCTAACGTCGCAGACGTCCTAGATGTCCAATATGTGCCTAACGTCCCAGACGTCCCAGACGTCCCAGACGTCCCAGACGTCCCAGACGTCCCAGACGTCCCAGACGTCCCAGACGTCCTAGATGTCCCATACGTCCCTAAGGTCCCATACGCCCTAGATGTCCCATATGTCCCTAACGTCCCAGACGTCCCAGACGTCCTAGATGTCATATACCGTGCGTCCACGAGACTACGCACCATGGCGCTCGAGTGATGATAGTTTATTTTAAAGATCTACTCTTCCAGTGGCAATTGATAGTCAAACGGTTGCTAAGCATTGACCATTAAAGTTAAATTTGCAAGTAACAAATAAAGTGCCTTCGAACGTTTCTGAATGGCCATGGCTATACAACGATGAATAGTATGTTGGTGGTACTGTAAGTCTATGTCAAATTTGAGGTTAGCGGGTTGGGTTTTGCGTCAGTATGTGTCAAAACTGACGCAAAACCTAACCTGCTATAGTCGAATTTGAAACCATACGTCAAGTTGAATACGACTAATCGTATTGCCATAGAAAAATAAATATAATAGGGTTTGTCATTAAGCTGTTTTCGTAAAAGCAAGAGCTGATCTTTGGGATAAATTAACGTTGCTCTGATTCCATGGTGCGAAACCCTGTGGACACACGGTATGTCCCAAACGTCCTAAACGTCCTAGATGTCCCTAACGTCCCAAACTTCCCAGACGTCCCAGATGTCCCATATGTTCCTAACGTCGCTGACGTCCAAGATGTCCCATAAGTCCCTAACGTCCCAGACGTCCTAGATGTCCCATATGTCCCTAACATCTCAGACGTCCCAGATGTCCCATAAGTCCCAGACGTCCTAAATGTCCCATATGTCCCAGACGTCCCAAACGTCCCAGACGTCCTAAATGTCCCATATCTCCCTAATGTCCCAGACGTCCCAGACGTCCTAGATATCCTATATGTCCCTACCGTCCCAGACGTCCTAGATGTCCCATATGTTCCTAACGTCCCAGACGTCCTAGACGTCCTAGATGTCCCACATGGCTCAGACGTCCCAAACGTCCCAGACGACCTAATTGTTCCATATCTCCCTAACGTCCCAGACGTCCTAGATGTCCCATATGTCCCTAACGTCCCAAATGTCCTAGATTTCCTATATGTCCCTAACGTCCCAGACGTCCCAGACGTCCCATACGCCCCAGACGTCCTAAGTGTCCCATATGTCCTAGTCGTCCCAAACGTCCCAGACGTCCTAGATGTCCCATATGTTCCTAATGTACCAGACGTCCTAGATGTCCCATATGTTCCTAACGTCCCAGACGTCCTAGATGTCCCATATGTCCCTAACGTCCCAGACGTCCTGGATGTCCTGTATGTCCCTAACGTCCCAGATGTCTCATATGTCCCTAACGTCCCAGACGTCCCAGACGTCCTAGATGACCCATATGTCCATAACGTCCCAGACGTCGTAGATGTCCCATATGACATTAACGTCCAAGACGTCCTTGGTGTCCCATATATCCTTAACGTTCCAGACGTCCCAGACGTCCTAGATGTCCCATAAGTCCCTACCGTCCCAGACGTTCTAGATGTCCCATATGTCCCTAACGTCCTGGACGTCCTAGATGTCCCATATGTCCCACACGTCGCATATGTTTCTAACGTCCCAGACGTCCTAGATGTCCCATTTGTCTCTAACGTCCCAGACGTCCCAAATGTCCCATTCGTTATAGATGTCCAATATGTCGCTAACGACCCAAATGTCCTAGATGTCTCATATGTCCTTAACGTCCCAGACGTCCCAGATGTCCCATATGTTCTTCACGTCCCAGACGTCTTAGATGTCCCATATGTCCCTAACGTCCCAGACGTCCCAGACGTCCTAGATGTCCCATATGTCCTTAACGTCCTAGAAGTCCTAGATGTCTCATATGTCCCTAATGTCCCAGATGTCACATACGTCCCAGAAATCCTAGATGTCCCATATTACTCAAACGTCCCAGATGTCCCATATGTCCCTAACGTCCCAGACGTCCTAGATGTCTCATATGTCCTTAACGTCCCAGACGTCCCAGATGTCCCATATATTCTTAACGTCCCAGACGTCTTAGATGTCCCATATGTCCCTAACGTCCCAGACGTCCCAGACGTCCTGGATGTCCCATATGTCCCTAACGTCCTAGAAGTCCTACATGTCTCATATGTCCCTAATGTCCCAGATGTCACATACGTCTCAGACATCCTAGATGTCCCATATTACTCAAACGTCCCAGATGTCTCATATGTCCCTAACGTCCCAGACGTCCTAGATGTTCCATATGTACCTAACGTCTCAGACATCCCAAACGTTATAGATGTCCCATATGTCCTGACGTCCCAGACGTCTTAGATGTCCTATAAGTCCCTAACATCCCAGACGTCCCATACGTTTAAGACGTCCTAGATGTCCCATATGTCCCTAACGTTCCAGACGTCCCAGACGTCCTAGATGACATATATGTCCCAAAGGTCCCAAACGTCCTAGATGTTCCTAACGTCCCAAACGTCTCAGACGTCCCAGATGTCCCATACGTCCCAAATGTCCTAGATGTTCCATATGTACCTAACTTCCCAGACATCCCAAACGTCCTAGATGTCCCATATGTCCCATACGTCCCAAACGTCCTAGATGTCCCATATGTCCCTAACGTCCCAAAGGTCCTAGATGTCCCATATGTCCCTAACGTCCCAGACATCCTAGATGTCCTATATGTTCCTAACATCCCAGACGTCCCAGACGTCCCAAATGTCCCATACGTTCCAAACGTCCTAGATGTCCCATATGTCCCTAACGTCCCAGACGTCCTAGATGTCCCATATGTCCCTAACGTCCCAGACGTCCTAGATGTCCTATATGTCCCTAACGTCCCAGACGTCCAAGATGTCCCATATGTCCCTAACGTCCCAGACGTCCTAGATGTCCCATATGTCCCAAAATCCCAGACGTCCCAGACATCCCAGACGTCCCAGACATCCCAGACGTCCCAGACGTCTTAGATGTCCCATATGTCCCTAACGTCCCAAACGTCCTAGATGTCCCATATGTCCCTAACGTCCGAAACGTCCTAGATGTCCCATATGTCCCTAACGTCCCAGACATCCTAGGTGTCCTATATGTTCCTAACATCCCAGACGTCCCAGACGTCCCAACTGTCCCATACGTTCCAGACGTCCTAGATGTCCCAGACGTCCCAAACGTCCCAGACGTCGTAGATGTCCCATATCTCCCTAATGTCCCAGACGTCCTAGATATCCTATATGTCCCTACCGTCCCAGACGTCCCAGATGTCCCATATGTCCCTAACGTCGCAGACGTCCTAGATGTCCCATATGTGCCTAACGTCCCAGACGTCCCAGACGTCCCAGACGTCCCAGACGTCCCAGACGTAGTAGATGTCCCATACGTCCCTAAGGTCCCATACGCCCTAGATGTCCCATATGTCCCTAACGTCCCAGACGTCCCAGACGTCCTAGATGTCATATATGTCCCAAACGTCCTAAACGTCCTAGATGTCCCTAACGTCCCAAACTTCCCAGACGTCCCAGATGTCCCATATGTTCCTAACGTCGCTGACGTCCAAGATGTCCCATAAGTCCCTAACGTCCCAGACGTCCTAGATGTCCCATATGTCCCTAACAACTCAGACGTCCCAGATGTCCCATAAGTCCCAGACGTCCTAAATGTCCCATATGTCCCAGACGTCCCAAACGTCCCAGACGTCCTAAATGTCCCATATCTCCCTAATGTCCCAGACGTCCCAGACGTCCTAGATATCCTATATGTCCCTACCGTCCCAGACGTCCTAGATGTCCCATATGTTCCTAACGTCCCAGACGTCCTAGACGTCCTAGATGTCCCACATGGCTCAGACGTCCCAAACGTCCCTGACGACCTAATTGTTCCATATCTCCCTAACGTCCCAGACGTCCTAGATGACCCATATGTCCATAACGTCCCAGACGTCGTAGATGTCCCATATGACATTAACGTCCAAGACGTCCTTGGTGTCCCATATATCCTTAACGTTCCAGACGTCCCAGACGTCCTAGATGTCCCATAAGTCCCTACCGTCCCAGACGTTCTAGATGTCCCATATGTCCCTAACGTCCTGGACGTCCTAGATGTCCCATATGTCCCACACGTCGCATATGTTTCTAACGTCCCAGACGTCCTAGATGTCCCATTTGTCTCTAACGTCCCAGACGTCCCAAATGTCCCATTCGTTATAGATGTCCAATATGTCGCTAACGACCCAAATGTCCTAGATGTCTCATATGTCCTTAACGTCCCAGACGTCCCAGATGTCCCATATGTTCTTCACGTCCCAGACGTCTTAGATGTCCCATATGTCCCTAACGTCCCAGACGTCCCAGACGTCCTAGATGTCCCATATGTCCTTAACGTCCTAGAAGTCCTAGATGTCTCATATGTCCCTAATGTCCCAGATGTCACATACGTCCCAGACATCCTAGATGTCCCATATTACTCAAACGTCCCAGATGTCCCATATGTCCCTAACGTCCCAGACGTCCTAGACGTCTCATATGTCCTTAACGTCCCAGACGTCCCAGATGTCCCATATGTTCTTAACGTCCCAGACGTCTTAGATGTCCCATATGTCCCTAACGTCCCAGACGTCCCAGACGTCCTGGATGTCCCATATGTCCCTAACGTCCTAGAAGTCCTACATGTCTCATATGTCCCTAATGTCCCAGATGTCACATACGTCTCAGACATCCTAGATGTCCCATATTACTCAAACGTCCCAGATGTCTCATATGTCCCTAACGTCCCAGACGTCCTAGATGTTCCATATGTACCTAACGTCTCAGACATCCCAAACGTTATAGATGTCCCATATGTCCCTGACGTCCCAGACGTCTTAGATGTCTTATAAGTCCCTAACATCCCAGACGTCCCATACGTTTAAGACGTCCTAGATGTCCCATATGTCCCTAACGTTCCAGACGTCCCAGACGTCCTAGATGACATATATGTCCCAAACGTCCCAAACGTCCTAGATGTTCCTAACGTCCCAAACGTCTCAGACGTCCCAGATGTCCCATACGTCCCAAATGTCCTAGATGTTCCATATGTACCTAACTTCCCAGACATCCCAAACGTCCTAGATGTCCCATATGTCCCATACGTCCCAAACGTCCTAGATGTCCCATATGTCCCTAACGTCCCAAAGGTCCTAGATGTCCCATATGTCCCTAACGTCCCAGACATCCTAGATGTCCTATATGTTCCTAACATCCCAGACGTCCCAGACGTCCCAAATGTCCCATACGTTCCAAACGTCCTAGATGTCCCATATGTCCCTAACGTCCCAGACGTCCTAGATGTCCCATATGTCCCTAACGTCCCAGACGTCCTAGATGTCCTATATGTCCCTAACGTCCCAGACGTCCAAGATGTCCCATATGTCCCTAACGTCCCAGACGTCCTAGATGTCCCATATGTCCCAAAATCCCAGACGTCCCAGACATCCCAGACGTCCCAGACATCCCAGACGTCCCAGACGTCTTAGATGTCCCATATGTCCCTAACGTCCCAAACGTCCTAGATGTCCCATATGTCCCTAACGTCCCAAACGTCCTAGATGTCCCATATGTCCCTAACGTCCCAGACATCCTAGGTGTCCTATATGTTCCTAACATCCCAGACGTCCCAGACGTCCCAAATGTCCCATACGTTCCAGACGTCCTAGATGTCCCAGACGTCCCAAACGTCCCAGACGTCCTAGATGTCCCATATCTCCCTAATGTCCCAGACGTCCTAGATATCCTATATGTCCCTACCGTCCCAGACGTCCCAGATGTCCCATATGTCCCTAACGTCGCAGACGTCCTAGATGTCCCATATGTGCCTAACGTCCCAGACGTCCCAGACGTCCCAGACGTCCCAGACGTCCCAGACGTCCTAGATGTCCCATACGTCCCTAAGGTCCCATACGCCCTAGATGTCCCATATGTCCCTAACGTCCCAGACGTCCCAGACGTCCTAGATGTCATATATGTCCCAAACGTCCTAAACGTCCTAGATGTCCCTAACGTCCCAAACTTCCCAGACGTCCCAGATGTCCCATATGTTCCTAACGTCGCTGACGTCCAAGATGTCCCATAAGTCCCTAACGTCCCAGACGTCCTAGATGTCCCATATGTCCCTAACATCTCAGACGTCCCAGATGTCCCATAAGTCCCAGACGTCCTAAATGTCCCATACGTCCCAGACGTCCCAAACGTCCCAGACGTCCTAAATGTCCCATATCTCCCTAATGTCCCAGACGTCCCAGACGTCCTAGATATCCTATATGTCCCTACCGTCCCAGACGTCCTAGATGTCCCATATGTTCCTAACGTCCCAGACGTCCTAGACGTCCTAGATGTCCCACATGGCTCAGACGTCCAAACGTCCTGACGACCTAATTGTTCCATATCTCCCTAACGTCCAGACGTCCTAGATGTCCCATATGTCCCTAACGTCCCAAATGTCCTAGATTTCCTATATGTCCCTAACGTCCCAGACGTCCCAGACGTCCCATACGCCCCAGACGTCCTAAGCGTCCCATATGTCCTAGACGTCCCAAACGTCCAGACGTCCTAGATGTCCCATATGTTCCTAATGTACCAGACGTCCTAGATGTCCCATATGTTCCTAACGTCCCAGACGTCCTAGATGTCCCATATGTCCCTAACGTCCCAGACGTCCTGGATGTCCTATATGTCCCTAACGTCCCAGATGTCTCATATGTCCCTACGTCCCAGACGTCCCAGACGTCCTAGATGACCCATATGTCCATAACGTCCCCAGACGTCGTAGATGTCCCATATGGCATTAACGTCCCAGGCGTCCTTGGTGTCCCATATGTCCTTAACGTTCCAGACGTCCCAGACGTCCTAGATGTCCCATAAGTCCCTACCGTCCCAGACGTTCTAGATGTCCCATATGTCCCTAACGTCCTGGACGTCCTAGATGTCCCATATGTCCCACACGTCGCATATGTTCCTAACGTCCCAGACGTCCTAGATGTCCCATTTGTCTCTAACGTCCCAGACGTCCCAAATGTCCCATTCGTTATAGATGTCCAATATGTCGCTAACGACCCAAATGTCCTAGATGTCTCATATGTCCTTAACGTCCCAGACGTCCCAGATGTCCCATATGTTCTTCACGTCCCAGACGTCTTAGATGTCCCATATGTCCCTAACGTCCAGACGTCCCAGACGTCCTAGATGTCCCATATGCCCTTAACGTCCTAGAAGTCCTAGATGTCTCATATGTCCCTAATGTCCCAGATGTCACATACGTCCCAGACATCCTAGATGTCCCATATTACTCAAACGTCCCAGATGTCCCATATGTCCCTAACGTCCCAGACGTCCTAGATGTCTCATATGTCCTTAACGTCCCAGACGTCCCAGATGTCCCATATGTTCTTAACGTCCCAGACGTCTTAGATGTCCCATATGTCCCTAACGTCCCAGACGTCCCAGACGTCCTGGATGTCCCATATGTCCCTAACGTCCTAGAAGTCCTAGATGTCTCATATGTCCCCTAATGTCCCAGATGTCACATACGTCCCAGACATCCTAGATGTCCCATATTACTCAAACGTCCCAGATGTCTCATATGTCCCTAACGTCCCAGACGTCCTAGATGTTCCATATGTACCTAACGTCTCAGACATCCCAAACGTTATAGATGTCCCATATGTCCCTGACGTCCCAGACGTCTTAGATGTCCTATAAGTCCCTAACATCCCAGACGTCCCATACGTTTAAGACGTCCTAGATGTCCCATATGTCCCTAACGTTCCAGACGTCCAAGACGTCCTAGATGTCATATATGTCCCAAACGTCCCAAACGTCATAGATGTTCCTAACGTCCCAAACGTCTCAGACGTCCCAGATGTCCCATACGTCCCAAATGTCCTAGATGTTCCATAGGTACCTAACGTCCCAGACATCCCAAACGTCCTAGATGTCCCATATGTCTCATACGTCCCAAACGTCCTAGATGTCCCATATGTCCCTAACGTCTCAAACGTCCTAGATGTCCCATATGTCCCTAACGTCCAGACATCCTAGATGTCCTATATGTTCCTAACATCCCAGACGTCCCAGACGTCCCAAATGTCCCATACGTTCCAGACGTCCTAGATAGTCCCATATGTCCCTAACGTCCCAGACGTCCTAGATGTCCCATATGTCCCTAAAGTCCCAGACGTCCTAGATGTCCTATATGTCCCTAACGTCCCAGACGTCCAAGATGTCCCATATGTGCCTAAGGTCCCAGACGTCCTAGATGTCCCCATATGTCCCAAAATCCCAGACGTCCCAGACATCCAGACGTCCCAGACATCCCAGACGTCCCAGACGTCTTAGATGTCCCATATGTCCCTAACGTCCCAACGTCCTAGATGTCCCATATGTCCCTAACGTCCCAAACGTCCTAGATGTCCCCATATGTCCCTAACGTCCCAGACATCCTAGGTGTCCTATATGTTCCTAACATCCCAGACATCCCAGGCGTCCCAAATGTCCCCATACGTTCCAGACGTCCTAGATGTCCCAGACGTCCCAAACGTCCCAGACGTCCTAGATGTCCCATATCTCCCTAATGTCCCCAGACGTCCTAGATATCCTATATGTCCCTACCGTCCCAGACGTCCTAGATGTCCCATATGTCCCTAACGTCCCAGACGTCTTAGACGTCTTAGATGTCCCACATGGCTCAGGACGTCCCCAAACGTCCCAGCCGTCCTAGATGTCCCATATGTCCTAACGTCCCAAATGTCCTAGATTTCCTATATGTCCCTAACGTCCCAGACGTCCCAGACGTCCCATACGTCCCAGACGTCCTAGGGTCCCATATTCCTAGACGTCCAAACGTCCCCAGACGTCCTAGATGTCCCATATGCCCCTAATGTACCAGACGTCCTAGATGTCCCATATGTTCCTAACGTCCCAGACGTCCTAGATGCTCCCATATGTCCCTAACGTCCCAGACGTCCTGGATGTCCTAGATGTCCCTAACGTCCCAGATGTCTCATATGTCCCTAACG
This sequence comes from Agriotes lineatus, assembly GCA_940337035.1. NCBI lineage: Eukaryota > Metazoa > Arthropoda > Insecta > Coleoptera > Elateridae > Agriotes > Agriotes lineatus. Next base: position 2,891 of record CALNHX010009519.1, on the reverse strand, counting down.
TCCCAGACGTCCCAGACGTCCTAGATGACCCCATATGTCCATAACGTCCCCAGACGTCGTAGATGTCCCATATGTCATTAACTTCCCAGACGTCCTTGTGTCCCCATATGTCCTTAACGTTCCAGACGTCCCAGACGTCCTAGATGACCCATAATTCCCTACCGTCCCAGACGTTCTAGATGTCCCATATGTCCCACACGTCGCATATATGCCTAACGTCCTAGACGTCCCTAGATGTCCCATTTGTGTCTAACGTCCCAGACGTCCCAAATGTCCCCATTCGTTATAGATGTCCAATATGTCGCTAACGCCCCAAATGTCCTAGATGTCTCATATGTCCTTAACGTCCCAGGACGTCCCAGATATCCCATATGTTCTTAACGTCCCAGACGTCTTAGATGTCCCATATGTCCCTAACGTCCCAGACGTCCTAGATGTCGCATATGTTCCTAACGTTTCAGACGTCCCAGAGGTCCCATATGTCCCTAACGTCCCAGACGTCCCAGACGTCCTAGATGTCCCATATGTCCCTAACGTCCTAGAAGTCCTAGATGTCTCATATGTCCCTAATGTCCCAGACGTCCCAGATGTCACATACGTCCCAGACATCCTAGATGTCCTATATTACTCAAACGTCCCAGATGTCCCATATGTCCCCTAACGTCCCAGACGTCCTAGATGTTCCATATGTACCCTAACGTCTCAGACATCCCAAACGTTATAGATGTCCCATATGTCCCTGACGTCCCAGACGTCCTAGATGTCCTATAAGTCCCTAACATCCCAGACGTCCCATACGTTTAAGACGTCCTAGATGTCCCATATGGCCCTAACGTTCCAGACGTCCCAGACGTCCTAGATGTCATATATGTCCCAAACGTCCCAAACGTCCTAGGTGTCCCTAACGTCCCCAAACGTCTCAGACGTCCCAGTTGTCCCATACGTCCAAATGTCCTAGATGTTCCATATGTACCTAACGTCCCAGACATCCCAAACGTCCTAGATGTCCCATATGTCCCATACGTCCCAAACGTCTAGATGTCCCATATGTCCCCTAACGTCACAACGTCCTAGATGTCCCAAATGTCCCATACTTTCCAGACGTTTCTAGATGTCCCAATATGTCCCTAACGTCCCAGACGTCCTAGATGTCCCATATGTCCCTAACGTCCCAGACGTCCTAGATGTCCTATATGTCCCTAACGTTTCAGACGTCTAAGATGTCCCATATGTCCCTAACGTCCCAAACGACCTAGAGTCCCATATGTCCCAAAATCCCAGACGGTCCAGACATCCCAGACGTCCCAGACGTCTTAGATGTCCCATATGTCCCTAACGTCCCAAACGTCCTAGATGTCCCATATGTCCCTAACGTCCCAGACTTTCCTACGTCCCAGACGTCCTAGATGTCCCATATGTCCCTAACGTCTAAGAAATCTTAGATGTCCCATATGTCCCTAACGTCCCAAACGTTCTAGATGTCCCATATGTCCCTAACGTCCCGGACGTCCCAGATGTCCCCATACGTACCAGATGTCCTATATGTCCCTAACGTCCTAGATGTCCCATATGTCCCTAACGTCCCAAACGTTCTAGATGTCCCCATATGTCCCTAACGTCCCAGACATCCTAGATGTCCTATATGTTCCTAACATCCCAGACGTCCCAGACGTCCCAAATGTCCCATACGTTCCAGACGTCCTAGATGTCCCATATGTCCCTAACGTCCCAGACGTCCTAGATGTCCCATATGTCCCTAACGTCCAGAAGTCCTAGATTTCCTATATGTCCCCTAACGTCCCAGACGTCCAAGATGTCCCATATGTCCCTAACGTCCCAGACGTCCTAGTTGTCCCATATGTCCCAAAATCCCAGACGTCCCAGACATCCCAGACGTCCCAGACATCTCAGACGTCCCAGACGGCTCCTTAGATGTCCCATATGTCCCTACGTCCCAAACGTCCTAGATGTCCAATATGTCCCTACGTCCCAAACGTCCTAGTGTCCCATATGTCCCTAACGTCCCAGACATCCTAGGTGTCCTATATGTTCCTAACATCCCAGAACGTCCCCAGACGTCCCAAATGTCCCATACGTTCCAGACGTCCTAGATGTCCCAGACGTCCCAAACGTTCCAGACGTCTTAGATGTCCCATATGTTCCTAACGTCCCAGACGTCCTAGATGTCCCATATGTCCCTAACGTCCCAGACGTCCTGGATGTCCTATATGTCCCTAACGTCCCAGATGTCCCATATGGTCATTAAGCGTCCCCAGGACGTCCTTGGTGTCCCATATGTCCTTAACGTTCCAGACGTCCCAGACGTCCTGGATGTCCCATAAGTCCCCTACCGTCCCAGACGTTCTAGATGTCCCATATGTCCCTAACGTCCTGGACGTCCTAGATTCCCATATGTCCCACACGTCGCATATGTTCCTAACCGTCCCAGACGTCCTAGATCGTCCCAATTGTCTCTAACGTCCCAGACGTCCCAATGTCCCATGGGTTATAGATGTCCAATATGTCGCTAACGCCCAAAAGTCCTAGATGTCTCATTATGTCCCTAACGTCCCAGACGTCCCAGGGATGTCCCATATGTTCTTAACGTCCCAGAACGGCTGTAGATGTCCCATATGTCCCTAACGTCCCAGACGTCTAGATTCGCTATGTTCTAACGTTTCTGACGTCCCAGATTGTCCATATGTCCCTAACGTCCCCAGGACGTCCCAGACTCCTAGATGTCCCATATGTCCCCTAACGTCCTAGGAAGTCCTAGATGTCCCATATGTCCCTAACGTCGCAGACGTCCTAGATGTCCCATATGTGCCTAACGTCCCAGACGTCCCAGACGTCCTAGATGTTCCATACGTCCCTAAAGTCCCATACGCCCT